>OY751494.1:696884-737473 GCA_963565915.1 Entoloma clypeatum
AGATTCTGCGGTTGACGTTTTTCTCCAGGATGTATTTCCCAGTTTCCTCGCCAAGGTTTGACAGTTTCAAGAGTTCTTCAAATTCATCCAAGAATTCATCAACAGTGCGTTTCTCTTGTTTCAGGACTTCAAGTCTCGCTTTGGCAGCAACCAACTTGTTGGCAATGGAGAATCGTGTGGCGATATCATCGGAAAAACCTAGCCAGGTGATGTTCTCATTGTCAACGGCAAGAGCGTCTAACTTGTTACTGGCCCAGTGTCTGCCGGACCCTTCCATCATGCGGAATAGTACTGCAAGAATCTTCTGATCATCTGTGAGGCTCTTTTGGAACCTGATGTATAGTTTGGTGGCTTTCCACCACTCGTCAAAGGTGTATCTGTCCTTGAACATCCCAGGATCCTTGATGATCTTGGATGTATCCATTGTTTGTACAGCCGGAGCTTCTGCCATGTTCAGAGTCTGCAGAGGAGAAGAGGAGTCGGGTTGTTGGGATGAAGATGGGGTTCGGGATACAGGTAAGGATTGAAAATGAGTCCCTGTTCTAGGCGTCTGCTCGATATCTGACTGCGTGGAGTCAAAAGTAAATTCGTCAGGGGACTCGTCGGCGGAATCGGTGGCAAAACGTTCAGAGTATTTCCTGATGTGGCTCTAGGGCGTCTTGATGTGAGCATCCTAATCAATCTCCTGATAACGGTTGTCTGGACACCGATAAACTCTCTGATCTCTGTGATCCGACCTGTCTGAGGTCCTTCTTGAACGCGAAAGCTTTCGAGTTCATTCTGTCGGGCGTTGTAATGCGCGACCTGGTGTTGCCGAGCAAGAAGGATGCTCTCTGCTATCTCGCCGTGGGGGCGATGCTCATTGTTGTCTAGTTCTTTGTCAAGCACCTGCTGTAGGATACGACGGATCTCCGATTCGATGTACTGCTGGATGAGTGTAAAATCGATACTGTCTCGAGGACTTAGCTCCTCCTGTCGGGCTTCTGGCGTGCTGAATGGGTTACTGGTGAAGTCTTCAAAGAAGTGCGATGTCTTGACTCGTCTGGTAGTTGCTCTCTTCGCTCTGGGCGAACCTAACGAGATTTAGACCACACGACTACCGCCAACGGTCTCATCAAATTGGACATCAGATGCCTCACAAAAGAATTGCACATCCTGTTGAAGGGAGAATCAACTTGAAAAACCAAGGCTTATGCTTAACAAACCGTTCCAAGGTTCGGGCAGAGTATGCAGGAAAGTGGAAAGGCAAAGAGCAAAGTGATTGCTAAATCTAAGGAATCTACTATAGTACAAGAGGTTTATATAGGTACTGACTATAGGCGGTAGCGGATGAGTCAGTACTGCGGAAGGCAGTGCGCATGAGTAAGGTGACTGCGGAAGGCTATGTACAGTGAGTAAGCTGACTGCAGAAAGCAAGTCAGCGCGGGAGCGAAGTATACTAAAGGGGATGACGAAGTAATGTAATGAGTCAGACTGGGAATCGAAGGTTGCAAAAGTAGATATTAGACATAGTAAGTTCGTAAGAGGGCGCCGAGTCAGGCCGATAAGTAAAAGATATGACGTGGTCCTCATACTGTAGAGTCCGTAACAGATGGACTATTAGTGAGGCCGAAGAACATCACCAATGGTTCATAGATTCTGTGATTGGTCCGAAAAGTGGCCTTCCACTCATCTCCGGGTTTTATCTGCACATTGTTGTAGCCCCAGCGGATGTTGAGCTTGGTGAAGTATTGAGCGCGTTGAAGTTTATTGATCAGTTCAGATATGAGTGGAAGCAGATACTTGTTTTTGATAGTTTTGGAATTGAGTGACCAGTAGTCTTGTACAAGACGAAGAGAGCCATCCTTCTTCTTGATGTAGAATACCGGAGATGCCATTGGAGACTTGGAAGGGCGGATCTGACCAGTTGCAAGGTTCTCCTCCAAAAACACGTTGAGTTCCTTCTGTTTGTTCGGAGCAAGCGGATATACCTTACAACCCACCGGAGAGGCATCTGGAACAAGTTCAATGGCATGGTCCCAAGTCTGCTCTTCCGGTAAGGTGTCGAAAGAGGTCTTTGAGCATACGTCTTTGAAGTCAAACAAGTGGTCTGGTACAGAGTTGTGGAAAGATTTAGGTTTTTGGTTACTGAGGAAGGCCTCTGATAGATGTTGCGAGATATTGGATGAAGCGCGGATGAACTCCGCCTCCATGGGTACTGTTCCGACAAAAAGGCGATCTCCCTCCTCAAACTCATCCTCTTCCTCATCGTCTTCCGCTAACTCCTCCGCTTCCTCCCCTTCTGTGACATCCTCCACCCATGGGCCACGTGGAGCCTCCTCCTCTAGACCAGATGTCGGAGTGGAACCCATCCGACAGGCTCGGATGCGGACTTGTTCAAACTTCCGCTCCTTCTGCTCTTGGGCTGCCTCTTGGTGACATGTCTGACATTGTGCAGGACACCGGCTCATCTTCACTTCCCCTGAAGCCCAATCTACCTCGGGGTTGTGTTCTTTGAGCCAAGTGAAGCCTAACATGATTTCTTGTTTTCCCAAACTTGTGACTGCAAGCTGGGTCCGCTCCGAGTGATCCCGATAGCGGAGCACTACATCCAACACCTCTGTTATTGCTCCGGCCTCGTTTGGAGTTCCGTCGATGTTGTATACCAGAATTGCGTGTTGTAGTTTTTGAGTAGAGAGTCAATGTTTCTCAACCAGAGTGCATTCAATAAACGACCCTGTTGCCCCGCTGTCGAGTAAGGCGGAGCGGATGCGGATGCGGATGCGAGTGGAGCTGTACACAGAGTGAATGGAATGTAGGGGTGAGGGAATACTGAGGTGCCAAGTACTCTTGGTCCAACAACGTTGCAGAAGGCGGAGGTGCGGGTCGGAGCAGTGGCTTTGAAGGCTTTGTTGGCAATCCTATTGTTGTCATTGACTCATGCTGCAGAGTACCACTCATTGGCGTTGTCATCTGCAGGCCGTCCGTGGGTCAGGGTGGCAATCTCATTCTGAATGTCGGAACGGAGACCATGGCGGAATTTGAGTATGATGTTGGTATCCTCCTGATAGCCCGCTTTGTCAATGTAGTCTTTGAACTTGTCAATATAGGTCTCGACATCCTGTTGACCTTGATAATAGGATTCTCCTTCGAGGATCAGTCTCACATCCTGTTCCTCATTCTTCGGAGTGAACTCCGCTGTAAAGACTGTGCGGAAGTCCACCCAAGTCTGATAAGGCAGAGCACCGGTCCTCCGCTCCTGTTGGATAATGTGATCCGCAAAGTGTGCTGCACATCCACTCTTCATGAAAGATAAGGCCCAATAAATTTTAGTCGAGCTGTTCAAGGCAATTGGGGTCGTCCATTACTATGCGCGGAGCAGAATCACCAGTTACGGAGAGGTAATTAGAAGAATTGGAAGGGGTGTGAGATGTATCAGAGTCAGATGCGGACGAAGCTGCTCCGAAGCATGGAATCGTGACAACGATGCAATCGGACCCAGTCCAATTAGATGAGAACTTTCTACTGTAAGGGTGACCTTACGATCCAAGACTCGAACTCAGATACTTGCAAGGGAGATCTGAAGTTTAGATTGAGCAGTCTGATAAGTAATACAACACACACCTTGCAAGGGAGATCAAAAGAGAAAGTTCTAAGGATTCCCCTGCAAGCTAGCGAGATAAATAGTAAAATGAGATATAAAATAAGAGATAAAACAAGACACATGAATGATGAGCAATGATCGGGAGTAGGGATGGGGGATGAATGGAAACAAGATGAATGATAGTACCTGCAATCCGACGTGCAGAGTAGCGGATGGGCACAGAATCGTCAGATGCGGAGAGGTGGATAAGATGTTGGAGGCAGCAGATACAATTGGAGGACATTGGAGATGGTGGAATAGAAAGGAAAGGAAGAAGGGAAAGGAAAAGTGAAAAGTGAAAATGGTTGCCCTTACAGAAGCTCCGTCAGTACAAACAATGAATACATCCAAGATCATCAAGGATCCTGGGATGTTCAAGGACAGACACACCTTTGACGAGTGGTGGAAAGCCACCAAACTATACATCAGGTTCCAAAAGAGCCTCACAGATGATCAGAAGATTCTTGCAGTACTATTCCACATGATGGAAGGGTCCGGCAGACACTGGGCCAGTAACAGGTTAGACGCTCTTGCTGTTGACAACGAAAACATCACCTGGCTAGGTTTTTCCGATGAACGTCAACCGCAGAATCTCTGAACAAGTGGCCAGCGATGGCAAGACGTACACCGATTACGCAAAGGAGATCCGAAACAAGGGACGACAGATGGAAGGACACGCACTGGTCATCCGAGGTGGCGGCGACATGTGCACCGGATCGGGTACCACTTATGGTGGTCAGGGCAAGGCCATGGAGATCGACAAAGCAGGAGTAGCCCATTGCTACAACTGTCAACGCTTCGGTCATCTGGCTAAAGACTGTAGCGCTCCAAAGAAGAAAGATGGTCCCAAGTGTTTCAACTGTGACCAAGAAGGCCATATCGCACGCAACTGCCGCAAGCCGAAGAAGAACTCCGGAAGGGTTAGGAAGGTGTCCGAGGAAGATGCCGAGAATGATGAAACCACAATCTTAGAAGCCAACGAGAAGGATTTTCCCGAAGGGTCCGATTAAACGACGCTAAGTTGCGACCCTTATCTATTAAACGGACTTGCTTGCCTTGTATGACTGCAGACAATAGAACCTATGTCATCCCTGCCAAGCGAGCTGCTGCATCAACTAAGATTGTGAAGGGAGATAAACCTCCGAAAAGATGAGAGATCAGGCTGTTAGCTCAGCTCAAAACACGACGAGGACCAAAGGTCATCCAACCTGAGGTTGATAGCAGATGTGAACGCACATGCATCCATCCCAGAATAGTATGCAAACAGAACCTCCCCACGCGAGGAATACCACCCATAGCAATTCTAAATGCGGATGGATCACCAAATCGACAACAGAAAGCGAGCCAACTTGCTGAAGTCAAACTGGATTTGGGAGCACATCAGGAAACCATGGAAGCAATGGTACTGGACATTGGGAGAACGGACATGCTCTTGGGACATGACTGGTTGGTACACCACAACCCCACAATCAATTGGACAACCGGCGCAGTAACATTTAACCGGTGCCCAACAACATGTCAAACCAAACACTCGGATTTCAGGATTAACCTTAATGGTCGCAAACACCGGGTTCGCATGGTTGAGGTGCGCGACAAAGATGCACCCAAAAAGTCGGATCAGAAATGGAAGCCTGGAGACCCTATTTTGGAAGCTGTCACTCCCACACCACCTCCCACAACCAAACGACCCTCATATGTTGAACGATTTGCTCATCTTTTCAAGAAAGAAAACTTTGATAAGATCCCAAAGGAGAGGGAATGGGACCATGGTATCGAACTTACACCGGACGCACCAAAGGAACTAGGGGGAAATACATATCCTATGACGCAAAAGGAACAAGAGAAATTGGACGCATTCATTGACGAGGGTCTAGCAACAGGAAAGATCCGCCCGTCCAAATCCCCTTATGCCTCCCCTTGCTTCTTCATCAACAAGAAGGATGGCTCCAAACGATTGGTACAAGATTACCGCATGGTCAATAAATTCACGGTCAAAGACAAGTTCCCACTCCCACGAATATCCAATCTCCTGGACGTACTGAAAGATGCGGTCTACTTCAATAAAATGGACATCATGTGGGGCTATAACAACGTCCGGATTAAGGAGGGCGATGAATGGAAAGCTGCCTTCCTCACCAGTCGAGGATTGTTCGAACCATTGGTCATGTTTTTCGGTCTTTGCAACTCCCCGGGAACGTTCTCTCGAATGATGGCTAGTCTATTCCAGGACCAGATCCGCCGACGTATCTGTGTGATCTACATGGATGACATCATGGTTATCGGTAAAACCAAGGAAGAACTCGCGCGAAACACCAGAGAAATCCTACAGATCCTATCGGACAATGGTTTGTTCCTAAAGGAGAAGAAGTGTTTATGGGAAGTAACGAAATGTCCTATATTGGGATATGTGGTTGGTGAGGGACGTGTTGAGATGGAAACTGAGAAGGTGGATACAATTCGAAACTGGCGAGCACCCACGTCAAAAAAGGAAGTTCAGAAGTTCCTTGGATTTGCTAACTTCTATCAATGTTTTATTGAAGGGTACTCAAACATCGCAAAACCTCTCACCGTGCTCACAGGCGGTACGGCATTTACTTGGGGACCAACAGAGCAGCAAGCTTTTAAAGGTCTCATACGGGCAATTACATTGGCACCTGTCTTGGCATTACCAAAACCAGATGGACAGTTCAGGGTTGAAACCGATGCATCGGGCTATGCCATTGGAGTGGTACTCTCTCAGAAGCAAGATGACAAATGGCATCCCATCACATTCTTGTCGCAGACCATGTCTGTGGCCAAACAGAATTACAAGATATACAACAAGAAACTCCTGGCAGTTGTGGAAGCATTAAAAGATTGGAGACACTATCTGCTCGAAGCCAGGGAACGTTTTGAAATCTTGACTGATCACAAGAACCTGGAATATTTCCGTCGTCTTCAGGACCTGAATCAACGACAGCGACGCTGGAAAATGAAGTTACAGGACTATGACTTTGAATTACGGCATGTGCCCGGCAAGACCAATGCAAAAGCGGACATCCTGTCACGCTTACCCTGGTATGAAGCGGAACTCGAACCACAGGACAGTGACCAAATGCTCAAGGAGGGACTATTCTTGAAACGGTTGGAATCAGAAGATGTGGTACAAATGGAGATGTTCACGGAGGAACAATTCTTTGAAGGGGGTGAGACATCTGATTCCATCAAAATTGGAAACATCACAACGATCGAAAACCCATGGATCGCACGCATCAAGGCTTTGAACCGCATGGAGACAGAAGTAGCGCAGGGCCTAAAAAAGAATCCTCATTGGTATCAACAGGAGAATGGGATCACCTATGCAGGAGAACGAGTCTATGTCCCGCCAGATCCACAATTACGACAAGAATTGATGTTCGAGTCACACGATGCACCAGTGGCTGGACATCCAGGACAGTACCGGACACATGAATTCCTCACTCGCACCTACTGGTGGCCTACCATCCTGCATGATGTGAAGAAGTATGTGAAAAGTTGTGACACTTGTCAATGCAACAAGATCAACTGACAGAAGCGACATGCTCTGCTACATCCCCATGCAGCACCAAGTCACCCATGGGAAGACATAGGGATCGACGTTGTGGGACCGATACCAGAATCCGATGGAAAAAATGCAATTCTGGTCATCATGGATAGACATTCGAAGATGCTTCACCTCATTCCGACAACCGTGGAATTATCAGCTGAAGGATTAGCCAAGATCTATCGGGATCAGATATGGAAGCTTCATGGGATCCCCAAGAAGATCATCAGCGATAGGGAACCGCAGTTTGCCGCAAAGTTCATGGAGATACTCTGCCGCATGCTAGGAATCTGTCCACTGCATACCACCCACAAACCGATGGACAGGCCGAGCGATCGCATCAGGAAACAGAGGTGTTCTTATGGAACTTTGTCAACCATCTACAGGATGATTGGGCTGAGTGGATCGCAATCACAGAGTTCCAGTACAATGACAAAGAACATCAGGTGATGAAGCACACCCCATTCTACCTCAACTACGGTTTACATCCTTGGAAGGGAGAACTCGTGTTAGAAGATACCAATCCGGCTGCCAACGACTTCTTGAAAAAACTCAAACAGGCACGAGAAGAAGCCAATGCCGCGCTGAAACAAGCACAGGATCAGATGAAGAAGACAGTTGACACATGGAGAAGTCCGTCTCGGAACTACCGCATCGGAGACAAGGTGTGGCTGGAAGGGACTAACATCAGGACCGATCGCCCCTCAAAGAAACTTGACGCACTTCGACATGGACCATTCAAAGTCCTAGAGAAGAAAGGAGCTAGCGCGTACCTTCTTGATCTTCCAAAAACTTGGAAGATGATTCACCCTGTGTTTAACGAGACCCTGTTGTCACCATATGAAACTCCGAAGTACGCCATCCAGAAAAAGAAACCAGCCCCTGATCCGATCATCGTCGAAGGACGAGAAGAGTACCATGTGTCTACGATCCTAGACTCTCAAAAGTTCCGCGGAAAGATCCAGTACCTCGTCCAGTGGGAAGGATATGGTCCAGAAGAGAACACATGGGAACCTCGAGCTAATGTTCAGAACGCTCAAGATTTGATCCGTGATTTCCATCGGCAGAATCCGTCCCGCCCATGATAAAAGACAGCCTCGGAATCCATGACAAGTATCGACCTCATCAGTCAACCACACACCGAGTTCCCCACTCTAGTCCTTTTCCCTGCCCAATATAGCCTCCCCCTTTTCTTCTATCTCTCAACCATCCTCACTGCCATGTCCAACACCACCGTTACCTCCACCTCCACCACCGATATCAACCCCACCATCGCCGCCCTCATGAACGAAGCACTCTCCATGAGAGACCAAATCCATGCCCTTGAAACTTCCCTCGCCGATCTCCTTCATCGCCAGATGCATATCTGGCTTCACTCGCTGTCCAACCTCCCCATTGCCCCAAGTCCCGAGGAGAAACAAATTCTTGGAAATTACACCAGCACCCTCGTCATTGAAAATCAACGCATTCAGCTGGCTATCAAAGGCCTCGAGCTCGCCATTGCCATCAACAAGGAGCTAATATATGATTGGAGCCTCAAGAAGAGTCCAAACTGGTCTGACCCCAACAACAATGAGGGATGGGGACAGTGACTCTGTGAGGACACAGAGCTTGAGGAGGGGAACATGTTACAGACTCTATGGTATGAGAACCATGTCATATCTTTTATCTATCATCTGAACACGGCGCCCTCTTACGAACTTACTATGTCTAATGTCTACTTTCGCAACCTTCAATTCCCAGTCTGACTCACTACCTTACTTCATCATCCCCTTTAGTATACTTCGCTCCCGTGCTGACTTGCTTTCTGCAGTCAGCTTACTCACTGCACATAGCCTTCCGCAGTCGCCTTACTCATGCGCACTGCCTTCCGCAGTACTGACTCATCCGCTACCGCCTATAGTCAGTACCTATATAAACCTCTTGTACTATAGTAGATTCCTTAGATTTAGCAATCACTTTGCTCTTTGCCTTTCCACTTTCCTGCATACTCTGCCCGAACCTTGGAACAGTTTGTTAAGCATAACAGGGTCGCGGAGTGGCCCGCTCCAACAAACGTCCAAGAAGTACAGTCCTTTCTGGGATTCACTAACTTCTATCGCCGTTTTATTGAAGGGTTTTTGGACATTGCGCGCCCTCTTTTCAAGCTCACGAAGAAAGGGCACCTCTGGTCTTGGAGGGAGGGAGAAGTGTCCGCATTTGCAGAGTTGAAGCGGACGATTACATCCGCTCCGATCCTGGTCTTAGCTGATCATGGAAAGGAGTGGCGGATAGAAGCGGATAGCTCGGACTTTGCAACCAGAGCAGTACTGTCCCAACCAACAGAGGACGGTAAGTGGCACCCTGTCGCATTCTATACCAAAAGCCTTAGTCCGGTGGAACGCAACTACGAGATCTACGACAAGGAGATGTTGGCGGTGATCCGCGCATTGGAGGAGTGGAGGCACTTCCTTGAAGGAGCGGAGAAGACAGTGGAGATTTGGACGGAGCACAAAAATCTTGAGTATTTCATGACAGCTCAAAAACTAAATCGACGACAGGCTAGATGGTCCTTATACCTCGCTCGTTTCGATTTCAAAATGCACCATCGACCTGGCAAGTCAATGGGCAAGTCCGATGCTTTGTCCCAACAAGCGGACCATGGAGACGGATCACGGGACAATGAAAACATCATCCTTCTTCGACCAGAATTGTTTGCAGTGCGAGCAATGCATGGGTAACTGTTCAAGGGGAAGAACACGACGTCCTCCGCCAGGTCCGACAGGGAATCCGAGAGGGGTTACTGGAGGATAGTGTGGCGGAGGTTGTCAAATTCCTTCCGACCGTCAGAGCGGGGTCCGTCCGCAGTGCGGAGTGGAGGCAAGCGGAAGGTTTGCTCTACTTCAGGGATCGTATCTATGTTCCTGACAATCCCCAACTGCGTCATTGGATCCTCACACAACACCACGACACACCGGTGGCTGGACATCCTGGATGGTGGAAAACCTTGGAACTGGTGTCGCGCAATTACTGGTGGCCACACATGTCTCATTTAATAGGTCAATATTGCAAGACATGCGACCCATGCCTCCGCACCAAGGTCCGACACACTCCGCCCTCCGGAGAGCTCAATCCGCTACCGTGTTGAAGTTCCACCTGGGCGCTAGCCGCAGATGTACTGAGCAACACAGCTACAGTGGAAGTACTCTACTCTACCGTTCTAGTCACTTACTTGGTTGAGAAGGGTGGGGCTGGTGAGAGCGGTTGAGGTTGGTAAGAGCGATGGAGCTGGTTAAGAGTCAAGAGACAACTTGTTGATATTGACAGTTTCCTGGTCTTATATACCGTACTACTGTTTGTACCAACCAAATAAGTATGTAATCGAAGATGTGTAAATGGTCACGTGATGTAATCTAATCTAATCTAATCTACGTGATGGAAAAGTTTCAACATACCGGTCCCCACGGAGCGACGGTGTTGACTTCATTACTGAACTACCAGAAGCCCATGGCTACGACACTATCATGGTGGTAGTGGACTCAGTAGGGAAGCGGGGACACTTCATCCTGATGCACTCCGACATCTCCACACTCGGGACTGCACGTCTGGAAACTCCACAGACTACTGGAGGCCATTGTCTCCGACCGAGTACCACAGTTTGTCGCCAAGTTCATGCGCGAACTATACAGGCTGCTTAGCATTAAGGTTGCTGCCTCGACAGCCTACCATCCGCAGTTGGATGGACAGACGGAGTGGGTCAATCAAGGGTTGGAACAGTACCTTCGCCTATTCATCAATGAACGTCAAGACAATTGGGATGAATGGCTTCCAATGGCTGAATTTGCATACAACAACCATGTTCACGCATCGACATGTCAAACTCCATTCTACATTGACACTGGCCACCATCCGCGCATGGGATTCGAACCTCGCGAGAAGGGGATGGAGATTGAGGCGGTAGCGGATTTCAGTGAGCGGATGAAGTCTGCTCTGGAGGAGGCTCGCGCAGCACTGACAAAGGCAAAAGATGACATGGCGCGATACTACAACCAGCATTGGAGCACCACTCCGACATTCTGCCTGGGGGACAAGGTCTTTTTAGACTCATCGGACCTCAAAACCACCCAACCCACAAAAAAACTTGCACATCGATATGTAGGCCCTTTCCCAGTGGTCTGACCTGTCAGAACACATGCCTACAAACTTCACCTTCCCCCTTCCATGTCCCACGTTCACCCAGTATTCCATGTCGTCAAACTTTCACTAGTTCCCGATGACCCTTTCTGATGCCAAGTCCGCTCTCCTCCACCTCCAACGGTAGTCGGAGAAGAATTGGAGTACGATGTTGAAAACCTCTTGGACAGCCGACTGCATCAAGGCAAGCTTCAATTCTTGGTCAAATGGAAGGGATATGGCTATGAAGAGAATTCCTGGGAAGCAGAAGACAATGTCCACGCTCCGCGCCTAGTCCGCAACTTCTACCGATGTCATCCGGGAGCTCCGCCGCGATATTCAACTCGTTTCACCTGACACGTCGAGACGCCGTGCCTTAAAGGGGGGGTGATGTAAGGGCAACCACTTTCACTTTTCACTTTTCCTTTCCTTTCTTCCTTTCCTTTCTATTCCACCATCTCCGACATCCTCCGATCGTATCCGCTGCCTCTGACATCTTATCCGCCTCTCTGCATCTGGCAACTCCATGCCCATCCGCTACTCTGCACATCAGATTGCAGGTACTATCATTCATCTTGTTTCCATTCATCCCCCATCCCTACTCCTGATCATTGCTCATCATTCATGTGTCTCGTTTTATCTCTTATTTCATATCTCATTTTACTATTTATCTTGCTAGCTTGCAGGGGAATCCTTAGAACTTTCTCTTTGGATCTCCCTTGCAAGGTGTGTGTTGTATTACTTATCAGACTGCTCAATCTAAACTTCAGATCTCCCTTGCAAGTATTTGAGTTCGAGTCTTGGATCGTAAGGTCACCCTTACAGCTTCTGCCATGTCTAGAGTCTGCAGAGGAGAAGAGGGGCAGGTTGTTGGGATGAAGATGGGGTTTGGGATACAGGTAAGGATTGAAAATGAGTCCCTGTTCTAGGCGTCTGTTCAATATCTGACTGTGCGGAGTCAAAAGTAAATTCATCAGGGGACTCGTCGGCGGAATCGGTGGCAAAACGTTCAGAGTATTTCCTCTGTAAATCTCTAAGGAATCTCTGTTCCTGCGCGTCTGTTGGTCTCGAGAAGGGGTCAAGTCTCCCGTTTCGTGCCCAGCAGTTGTACTCGGTCTGTTGTTCTTCGGTGGTGAAGTGGGCGTAGATCTGCTGCTTCGAGTAAGACGTGATGATGTGGTTCTGGGACATCTCGATGTGAGCGTCCTAATCAATCTTCTGATAATGGTTGTCTGGACACCGATAAACTCTCTGATCTCTGTGATCCGACCTGTCTGAGGTCCTTCTTGAACGCGAAAGCTTTCGAGTTCGTTCTGTCGGGCGTTGTAACGCGCGATCTGGTGTTGCCGAGCAAGATGGATGCTCTCTGCTATCTCGCCGTGGGGGCGATGCTCATCGTTGTCTAGTTCTTCGTCAAGCACCTGCTGTAGGATGCGACGGATCTCCGATTCGATGTACTGCTGGATGAGTATAAAATCGATACTGTCTCGAGGACTTAGCTCCTCCTGTCGGGCTTCTGGCGTGCTGAATGGGTTACTGGTGAAGTCTTCAAAGAAGCGCGACGTCTTGACTCGTCTGGTAGTTGCTCTCTTCGCTCTGGGCGAACCTAACGAGATTTAGCAACTTGTTATGCTTAACAAACCGTTCCAAGGTTCGGGCAGAGTATGCAGGAAAGTGGAAAGGCGAAGAGCAAAGTGATTGCTAAATCTAAGGAATCTACTATAGTACAAGAGGTTTATATAGGTACTGACTATAGGCGATAGCGGATGAGTCAGTACTGCGGAAGGCAGTGCACATGAGTAAGGCGACTGCGGAAGGCTATGTACAGTGAGTAAGCTGACTGCGGAAAGCGAGTCAGCATGGGAGCGAAGTATACTAAAGGGGATGATGAAGTAAGGTAGTGAGTCAGACTGGGAATTGAAGGTTGCGAAAGTAGACATTAGACATAGTAAGTTCGTAAGAGGGTGCCGCGTTCAGATGATAGGTAAAAGATATGACGTGGTCCTCATACTGTAGAGTCTGTAACAACAGCCAAACAGCAACCAAACATTCAACAAAGTTCCGGCGGGGTTTGAAATGACTTCACACAACTTTCAACTGCAACAACCGTTCCACCCACCGCCCACAGTGCCCATCATGCAAAGCAAAACATTTTAAACGGTTTGGACATGTCATCCGCACACTAGCATACATATTCAATGAACTTGTTTATTGAATATTTATTGAAATTCATGTTTATTGTTCTTGTTCGAGACTTCCTCATTTTAAGAATACTCATTTTATGTCTGTGAAGTTGTACAAATATACTAAATTATCCCTGGCCTCGTAAATGTGGTGATATCATGTATAAAGTATTCTATTTCACAACATCCATATAATTTAGCCAAATTGACATTTTGGGTTTTTCCTGATGTTGTCCTGCATGTAGGGAGCCATAATCTTGGTGTGAGCTCGAAGATAGACAGTGAATGCTTCACTGGCCCATCTCCCTTTTATCCTAAGAGCATCAAATGGAAGTCCGCAGAGGAGATATTCGAGTGTTGCCCCAATTCTTATGCTGTGTCCTTGTAAAGCTGGTTGACCTGTTGCTTTGAGGACATCATTGATCCGTTTTATGAAGGTGTGTCAGGTGAGGGGGCAGAACTTCCATTCTCCTGTTTTGCAGTATGAGAATAATGCGCTGTTGTCCAGTGGATTGTTAACTTTGAAGTGGTTTTTGAGTGCAGCCTTGGGATCTGCTTCGTTGTTTTGGGTGGCCCAATATACATCTTCCCCGTTTGGCAAGGTTTTGGTGCGTGGAAGGTGGAATACATGTTGGACATTGCCATGGCGGTCAGAGGTGATTTTGATGTCTTTCTGTTTGATGTGGATGTTTGGGTCAAAATGGTCCATGCTTTGCACTGTGAATTTACTGAGATGGGCTGCCCACCAAAAGGTCGTCATCAAGTGGATCTGCCAAGTTGAGTAGGGTCTCAATGTTGCGAATCGTTGAGAGGAGCAGAGGGGGGCGCTTTGCCTTCTTGGCATCTGGCAGCGTGAGGTTGAGGGCCCCTTTGAGAAGTGTGTCCATGGTCAGTTTATTTGTGTTGAGGGGAAGTCCATGGATGATGTGCCATGCTCGGATGGCTGCCAAATAGTTGGTGATGGTGGAGGTTGAATATACTCCCACTGGCACTGATGTGAAGACTTCGATGAGTTCGTGTGAGGCTGGTGCTCGGTCTCTCTTGGGGATTCCCACATGGTCGCAGAATATGTGGAAGGCTGCTAATTCTGACCTGTAGGTTTCCTCCGTGCTCGGTGCCCATGCTTCCTTCAAGACTGCTTCAACATGGTTGATCATTGCCTGTGTGAGGAGGAGAGGCTCACCCTTGTGGTTGAGTGGTAGATGTGTTGTTGCTGGTCACCAGAGCCTGAGCCGATCTTTGGCAAGACAAGGTGGGCACAGGATGGTGATGTGAGGTGTGTTGTTGTCACCTTCTGTGGATTGGTCTAGGTTCATTGTAATTGCTGTTGCCTTCATCCTCATTACTATCTCCATTGCGCTCGGGGCTGGTGGTGTCGTGATGCCTACTGAAGCCAACACTGCCATTATTTTTGATGATGTGGTGAAGTTTGAATGCTTCATGTTTGAGTTTGCCGAGAAGCTGGTGATGTTCGAGTCTTTTGCTGTAGTTAATGACCTTGTGTTTGTTGTGGCGCAGTTGGGTAGTCATGCTGCTCTGAATGTCTGCAGAGTCATGGATGAGGTCTGCGATGGCTGAGTGGATGTTGAGTTGGGGTAGGAGGTGTTTGGCAGGTGGGTATAGGCCTCTTGACAGTCCGTCAGCTGGGTTGAGAGCTGAGGGGACGTAGCGTGTATAGATGGTAATGCCCAACTTTTCTTCCAAATCATGAACTCATTGGAAGACCTTGTTGGCGGCTTTGTTCCAGCTTCAGCCCTGCCACCAGCCCTTGACGACTCCTCGGTTGTCACTGTAGACCCAGAAATGCTTGGTGTCTGGAAAGAGCTTGACAACTCTGAGGACAATAAACTCGAAGCCGATTGCTTCAGCCCAGGTAATGTCCCTGCCATCTGCCTTCCAGCCATCTGCCAGCGTCCACGCTCGCCACTGGGGTCCGATGGTGATTCCAATCCCTGTTGATGAGCTGGCATCTGAGAAGGCTTGGACATCTCGTATTGTCACTGGTAAAGGGATGGGTCTCGGCGGCAGTGGTTTTGACAGCTATTCCATCCACCATTTGATGTCCTTGACACTTGAACGAGGTGGGGTGCATGGTTTGAAGGGTAACACCTTAGCATGGAGGTGTTGCATGTACATCAATAATTACAGGTCTACTGGGTGATATATCACTCACGATATATCACCCTCAGTGTAATACATCACAGCTCCCCTGAGGCTCGGCCCATGCAACAGAGTCAGTAGGCCTAATATAGTGCACCATGGCCACGCTTGTGCCCCATTCCATTTTTAATTCATCAGCATAGTTATTTTTATTCCTTCCTGATGCTGGTTCTTGCGCTCCCCACGTGCCTGCCGCTGCTCTTGCATCTTGGTTGCCATTTCCCATGCACCTCCTGGCATTCCTGTGTTCCCTCAGCCGTTCCCTGTCCATGCTACCATCCCCATGTGCCCCGCATCCACCGCTCCCCATGACGTACGCCCCGACCTCATCAGGGGTAGGGATAATGGGGCTGTGGGCCCTCAGTGGGCTCCCCTCCATGCTGTTGCGGACCTCCTGACACACCTTCCCCTCTCTGGCCACTGCTTTTGCCTCCCACGCCATTTGGCGGACGGGTAGGTGGCAGCAGTGGGCGGGTTTGGGGTTGTGGACAGTGGGGTTGTGGACAGTCAGTGGGGTTGTGGACACTGGGGCCATGGACGTCTCATCTTGTCTCTCGTCTCATCCCATCCTATCACAGCTCTCATCCCCATCTGGTCAGGTCCCTTGTCCTGTCCTGTCTCTCATGCCATCACGTCCAGTCTCCATCGCATCACATCCCTCCTGTTGCATCTGTCATCCTGTCCTGTTGCATCTGTCATCCCATCCCATCCAGCCCCCATCCCATCTCATCCCCTGTCACTCGCCTTGTTCCATCTGGCTTGTCTTGTCTCAGCCTCACTTTCGCGTCCTGGCTGGATGCAGGCGTTGGCGGAGGGATGTGGCCGGCGACATCTGTTCCATCTCTGGCTGATGGCTCCATTGGCCGGTGTTAATACCATGGATGGTGTTGATGGCATGGCTTGGTGTGGGTGTTGAGGGTGGGCGACCTACAGTGACACACGTGGAAAGTTGAACTTTCCATCACACGACTACAATATCCGCATCATTTGAGGCTCAGGAAAAACACAGATTACCTTACAATGTGCCATCCTCTTGATAGTTCTTTTAGATATTACAAAAATATAATATGTAGGACATTACTTCGAATGAGATATTTGCAAAAGGCCAGACCTTAAAAATGAAAAGGTCAGATGACAGGTGCAAGAAATAGCCCAAATCTCGACTTAAACTTACAAAATACATAAGTGCTACTACAGTTGTCCTCACTCCCCGTTTTCCACACTTACCCAATTCCTCTTGGGTCTTTTCCTGTCAATAGATATACATTATAACCTTCATTTCAGACCCTCCCAACATTTATCTAGTACTGGTGCTAGGTAGCAATGCGCTTTTTTGACATCCTCCTAATGTCTAGCTTATTTCTACCTGATGTACACACCCCACGATATCGCACTACCAATGCTTGGAGACCTATATACATATGGTTACCTCTGGGAACACCTGCCCTGACATTCCTAGGTCATCCAACTATGTGTAGATACCCATACTCATACAAGCCCATTTCTGCTAATTACACTTGGTTTCTCCAATGCTATACCCCCCCCCCCCCCCACATGTGTCCCTAGACCATAGTATATAATACAATGAAGTGGGGAAAAATGCGATGGGGTGGGGACCTCAGAATCCCATGAGGGGGTATGTGCTCCTCCTTCTCCCCTCACTTTTTATTCGCTTTTTTGCTTATATCATCACTTCCAGGCCAAGGGGAGTTTCAAAATGTATTATATTACACCATACTACATTTTGAAAGCTATGTACAAGTATCTACAACATTATATAAGATGCTAGATAAGGGAGGGGGAGGTGGTAGTTCAGTATCATGTACAGGGAGGCCCCAGGAGGGTGAGGGAGCTTACCCATAGTCCATAGCACCTCTTATAGGAGTAAGGTATCAACTATTGAGGCCTATAACAAGTGGGAGGCATGAGAGAATGAAGGTGGGGAGGTAGGAGGAGGTTTTGATGTGTGATAGGAGCGTGGGAGAGGCGGGGGACACTATTTGAGAGCGACAATCACAAGGGTCTGACTATTAATGGTGGGCATGCATTTGATGCCATGGAATTCCAAACCGTCAAATATCGGCATCAACAAATCTGATGGCTGTGCCAACCAAATTGGGAAAAAGCGGGCCCGAGTGCACAGGCCAGGTAGTGGCAAAGTGAATGATGGGGGCACGGTGTATGGCTGTGCTGGTATTGGTAAGCTTGATGACAATCCATGTGGCCAGCAGATCGGCCAGATCTGTGATATATCACCCATGATGTATCACCTGGTAGACCTGTAATCAATGATGTAGATGTAACACGGCTGTGCTCTAATCATAGGACTGTGATATATCAATACTATGTCTAGGGCTCCATTGATTCTAAACCGGTAAGATAAGCCCCCTCAGAATGACATTTGTGGTGTGTACGAGCTTTCCGTAGAGTTTCCAGAGTTCATCCAAACAATGGGTGCATTGTGATGACCATTCCTCAACTGCTTTGCGATATTTGATGAGTTTCTTCTCTGTGAGGGTGACCGTTTTCTGTTTCAGGTCCCACTGTAGGCCGAGAAATTCAATGGTTGAGACAAAAGGCATGTCTTTGGCATGCTGCCATGGTATACCAAGGTGATCGGAGACATCATTTATGTCCTGCATGCCATATGCATGAGTTTGCATGAGTTTGCGTACCGGCAGAGTTTTGATTGGAAAGTGCATGTCCTCATGCCACTCTTCTATGTGGCCGCTCGGTCACGTTTTCCCAGTGAACCAGGTGCAGCCACCTTCATGCTTCTGCCCGCCGTTGTCGATGATGATTTGCCGCATGTCCTCTTGGTATTTGTTGTACTCGGTGACCAGATCGCGCTTTAATCTGAAGAAGACGTGATCATCTACCCATTTGGCGATAGGGCCGATGCCTCGTGCTCACATCAAATCTGCCCCTGCATCTGTGACGAGTCCGTGGACTCCGGCTGATGATGATAGTCCGAAACAGCAGCATGTATCGATCACAAACTGGTCATCTTGAGACAACCGGACCACGAGGCCTGGCCATTGATCAGGCCTGATGGGGACAGTTTGATAGGCTTTGGCCACATCTTGGACAGCTGCTTCAGTGCCCTCTGGGAGGGATGCGATGAGGGAGCAAAATGTGGAAAGTTCCCCAGGAGCAGGGGAAGTGCGAGGCACAGATGGAAGAGTTGATGGATGGGACAGGGGTATCACAACATGGGAAGGAGAGGTTCTGAATTAGTCTGTATTTTCCTGGTTGACCCGCTTTGGGGGCAATTGACAAGGGGGAGGTTTGAAAGGGACTGATTTCGGCTTCGACCTCAGCCTTTGTGAAGGGTCCTATGTATCGTTGTTTATCAAATTCACTCTTGATTATTATCTGGAAAAAGTCTGCATGGGTAATGATAGAAGAGTGGTTGGGCGGCGTGTGGGTATGATAGATGGGCGTGATGCCAGTGTTGAAGCCAAAAATCAAACTACTGAACATGGTAGGGTACTTAGCTATGAGTCCATTATCTACAAGGCCCTGCAGCCAATGCTGTGGTATGTACGGAGTTATGGCTTCATTTCTGCATAGTGCTAGGCTGAGTGAGAGGGCAGGTTTGAGCACTGTGGGTGCTGGCTCCACATCCCAAGCATTTGTGCCGCTTGCTGTGGTCAGCGCGACTGCAGCCGCTGACTCTTTGCCAGTCCAGGCAAAGGACTTGGCTGAGAGGATTGATTAGTTGTCCCTTTGAGTCCCGTGTGCATCTGGCCCACTTACCGTTCCATACAGTTGGTGTGTTGCATTTGGCAATTTTGTGGGTGTGTCGCCCGAGGCGTAGGCCACATGCCGATAGGCTGCCTGAGGGTTTCTCAGTGTTCTTCCTGGCCCAGCCTCGTCTGCCACGCTGGGGTGATGCTGACCAAGAGCGATCAGCTCTGCGTGTGGTTGGGGATGTGGAGTGTTGACTACGGTGGCCTCATGCCGGCCTGCTGCAATGCGACCTCTGGGGAGATTGGATCGGGAAGCGTGAGCAGTTGCGAGCGCGGTGGTCCATGGGTCGTCTCCCATGGTATCGGGAAGTGGTGGTTGTGTTCTGATGGGAGGAAAACAGGAGGAGGGTTGGATGGAGTTGATAGGGATTCTGTAAGGGCGACCTTACGATCCAAGACTCAAACTCAGATACTTGCAAGGGAGATCCAAAGTTTAGATTGAGCAGTCTGATAAGTAATACAACACACACCTTGCAAGGGAGATCCGAAGAGAAAGTTCTAAGGATTCCCCTGCAAGCTAGCGAGATAAATAGTAAAATGAGATATGAAATAAGAGATAAAACGAGATGCATGAATGATGAGCAATGATCAGGAGTATGTTATGCTTAACAAACCGTTCCAAGGTTCGGGCAGAGTATGCAGGAAAGTGGAAAGGCGAAGAGCAAAGTGATTGCTAAATCTAAGGAATCTACTATAGTACAAGAGGTTTATATAGGTACTGACTATAGGCGATAGCGGATGAGTCAGTACTGCGGAAGGCAGTGCGCATGAGTAAGGCGACTGCGGAAGGCTATGTACAGTGAGTAAGCTGACTGCGGAAAGCGAGTCAGCGTGGGAGCGAAGTATACTAAAGGGGATGACGAAGTAATGTAATGAGTCAGACTGGGAACCGAAGGTTGCGAAAGTAGATATTAGACATAGTAAGTTCGTAAGAGGGCGCCGAGTCGGGCCGATAAGTAAAAGATATGATGTGGTCCTCATACCGTAGAGTCCGTAACATGTTCCCCTCTCCAAGCTCTGTGTCCTCACAGAGTCACTGTCCCCATCCCTTGTTGTTGCCGGGATCGGACCAGTTCGGACTCTCCTTGAGGCTCCAATCATAAATCAACTCCTCGTTGATGGCTACGGCGAGTTCGAGGCCCTTGATAGCCAGTCGAATACGTCGATTCTCGATCACGAGGGTGCTGGTGTAATTTCTGAGAATTTGTTTTTCCTCGGGAGTCGGGGCGACGGGAGATTGGACAGCGAGTGAAGCTGGATATGCATCTGGCAATGAAGGAGGTCGGCGAGGGAAGTTTCGAGGGCGTGGATTTGGTCTCTCATGGAGAGCGCTTCGTTCATAAGGGCGGCGATGGCGGGGTTGATGTCGGTGGTGGAGGTGGAGGTAACGGTGGTGTTGGACATGGCGGTGAGGATGGTTGAGAGATAGAAGAAAAAGGGGGAGGCTATATTGGGCAGGGAAAAGGACTAGAGCGGGGAACTCGGTGTGTGGTTGACTGATGAGGTCGATACTTGTCATGGATTCCGAGGCTGTCTTTTATCGTGGGCGGGACGGATTCTGCCGATGGAAATCACGGATCAAATCTTGAGCGTTCTGAACATTAGCTCGAGGTTCCCATGTGTTCTCTTCTGGACCATATCCTTCCCACTGGACGAGGTACTGGATCTTTCCGCGGAACTTTTGAGAGTCTAGGATCGTAGACACATGGTACTCTTCTCGTCCTTCGACGATGATCGGATCAGGGGCTGGTTTCTTTTTCTGGATGGCGTACTTCGGAGTTTCATATGGTGACAACAGGGTCTCGTTAAACACAGGGTGAATCATCTTCCAAGTTTTTGGAAGATCAAGAAGGTACGCGCTAGCTCCTTTCTTCTCTAGGACTTTGAATGGTCCATGTCGAAGTGCGTCAAGTTTCTTTGAGGGGCGATCGGTCCTGATGTTAGTCCCTTCCAGCCACACCTTGTCTCCGATGCGGTAGTTCCGAGACGGACTTCTCCATGTGTCAACTGTCTTCTTCATCTGATCCTGTGCTTGTTTCAGCGCGGCATTGGCTTCTTCTCGTGCCTGTTTGAGTTTTTTCAAGAAGTCGTTGGCAGCCGGATTGGTATCTTCTAACACGAGTTCTCCCTTCCAAGGATGTAAACCGTAGTTGAGGTAGAATGGGGTGTGCTTCATCACCTGATGTTCTTTGTCATTGTACTGGAACTCTGTGATTGCGATCCACTCAGCCCAATCATCCTGTAGATGGTTGACAAAGTTCCATAAGAACACCTCTGTTTCCTGATGCGATCGCTCGGCCTGTCCATCGGTTTGTGGGTGGTATGCAGTGGACAGATTCCTAGCATGCGGCAGAGTATCTCCATGAACTTTGCGGCAAACTGCGGTTCCCTATCGCTGATGATCTTCTTGGGGATCCCATGAAGCTTCCATATCTGATCCCGATAGATCTTGGCTAATCCTTCAGCTGATAGTTCCATGGTTGTCGGAATAAGGTGAAGCATCTTTGAATGTCTATCCGTGATGACCAGAATTGCATTTTTTCCATCAGATTCTGGTATCGGTCCCACGACGTCGATTCCTATGTCTTCCCATGGGTGACTTGGTGCTGCATGGGGATGTAGCGGAGCATGTCGCTTTTGTTGGTTAATCTTGTTGTGTTGACAAGTGTTGCAACCCTTCACGTACTTCTTCACATCATGCAATATGGTAGGCCACCAATAGGTGCGAGTAAGGAGTTCATGTGTCCGGTACTGTCCTGGATGTCCAGCCACTGGTGCATCGTGTGACTCAAACATCAATTCTTGTCGTAATTGTGGATCTGGCGGGACATAGACTCGTTCGCCTGCATATGTGATGCCGTTTTCCTGTTGATACCAATGAGGATTCTTCTTTAGACCATGGGCTACTTCTGTCTCCATGCGGTTTGAACCCTTGATGCGCGTGATCCACACATTTTCGATGGTCGTGATGTTTCCAATTTTGATGGAATCAGATGTTTCACCCCCTTCAAAGAATTGTTCCTCCGTGAACATCTCCATTTGTACCACATCTTCTGATTCCAACCGTTTCAAGAATAGTCCCTCCTTGAGCATTTGGTCACTGTCCTGTGGTTCGAGTTCCGCTTCATACCAGGGTAAGCGTGACAGGATGTCCGCTTTCGCATTGGTCTTGCCGGGCACATGCCGTAATTCAAAGTCATAGTCTTGTAACTTCATTTTCCAGCGTCGCTGTCGTTGATTCAGGTCCTGAGGACGACGGAAATATTCCAGGTTCTTGTGATCGGTCAAGATCTCGAAACATTCCCTGGCTTCAAGCAGATAGTGTCTCCAATCTTTCAATGCTTCCACGACTGCCAGGAGTTCCTTGTCATATATCTCGTAATTCTGTTCGGCCGCGGACATGGTCCGCGACAAGAACGCGATGGGGTGCCATTTGTTGTGTTGCTTCTGAGAGAGTACTGCTCCAATTGCATAGCACGATGCATCAGTTTCCACCCTGAACTGTCCCTCTGGTTTTGGTAATGCCAAGACTGGTGCCGATGTGATTGCCCATATGAGACCTTCAAAAGCTTGCTGCTCTGTTGGTCCCCAAGTAAATGCTGTACCGCCTGTGAGCACGGTGACAGGTTTCGCGATGTTTGAGTACCCTTCAATAAAACGCTGATAGAAGTTAGCAAATCCAAGGAACTTCTGAACTTCCTTTTTTGATGTGGGTGCTCGCCAGTTTCGAATTGTATCCACCTTCTCAGTTTCCATCTCAACACGTCCCTCACCAACCACATATCCCAATATAGGACATTTCGTTACTTCCCATAAACACTTCTTCTCCTTTAGAAACAAATCATTGTCCGATAGGATCTGTAGGATTTCTTTGGTGTTTCACGTGAGTTCTTCCTTGGTTTTACCGAGAACCACGATGTCATCCATGTAGATCACGCAGATACGTCGGCGGATCTGGTCCCAAAATAGACTAGCCATCATTCGAGAGAACGTTCCTGGGGAGTTGCAAAGACCGAAAAACATGACCAACAGTTCGAACAATCCTCGACTGGTGAGGAAGGCGGCCTTCCATTCATCGCCTTCCTTAATCCGGACGTTGTTGTAACTCCTGTTGCTAGACCCTCGTCAATGAATGCGTCCAATTCCTCTTGTTCCTTTTGCGTCATAGGATATGTATTTCCCCCTAGTTCCTTTGGTGCGTCCGGTGTAAGTTCGATACCATGGTCCCATTCCCTCTCCTTTGGGATCTTATCAAAGTTTTCTTTCTTGAAAAGATGAGCGAATCGTTCAACATATGAGGGTCGTTTGGTTGTGGGAGGTGGTGTGGGAGTGACAGCTTCCAAAATAGGGTCTCCAGGCTTCCATTTCTGATCCGACTTTTTGGGTGCATCTTTGTCGCGCACCTCAACCATGCGAACCCGGTGTTTGCGACCATTAAGGTTAATCCTGAAATCCGAGTGTTTGGTTTGACATGTTGTTGGGCACCGGTTAAATGTTACTGCGCCGGTTGTCCAATTGATTGTGGGGTTGTGGTGTACCAACCAGTCATGTCCCAAGAGCATGTCCGTTCTCCCAATGTCCAGTACCATTGCTTCCATGGTTTCCTGATGTGCTCCCAAATCCAGTTTGACTTCAGCAAGTTGGCTCGCTTTCTGTTGTCGATTTGGTGATCCATCCGCATTTAGAATTGCTATGGGTGGTATTCCTCGCGTGGGGAGGTTCTGTTTGCATACTATTCTGGGATGGATGCATGTGCGTTCACATCTGCTATCAACCTCAGGTTGGATGACCTTTGGTCCTCGTCGTGTTTTGAGCTGAGCTAACAGCCTGATCTCTCATCTTTTCGGAGGTTTATCTCCCTTCACAATCTTAGTTGATGCAGCAGCTCGCTTGGCAGGGATGACATAGGTTCTATTGTCTGCAGTCATACAAGGCAAGCAAGTCCGTTTAATAGATAAGGGTCGCAACTTAGCGTCGTTTAATCGGACCCTTCGGGAAAATCCTTCTCGTTGGCTTCTAAGATTGTGGTTTCATCATTCTCGGCATCTTCCTCGGACACCTTCCTAACCCTTCCGGAGTTCTTCTTCGGCTTGCGGCAGTTGCGTGCGATATGGCCTTCTTGGTCACAGTTGAAACACTTGGGACCATCTTTCTTCTTTGGAGCGCTACAGTCTTTAGCCAGATGACCGAAGCGTTGACAGTTGTAGCAATGGGCTACTCCTGCTTTGTCGATCTCCATGGCCTTGCCCTGACCACCATAAGTGGTACCCGATCCGGTGCACATGTCGCCGCCACCTCGGATGACCAGTGCGTGTCCTTCCATCTGTCGTCCCTTGTTTCGGATCTCCTTTGCGTAATCGGTGTACGTCTTGCCATCGCTGGCCACTTGTTCAGAGATTCTGCGGTTGACGTTTTTCTCCAGGATGTATTTCCCAGTTTCCTCGCCAAGGTTTGACAGTTTCAAGAGTTCTTCAAATTCATCCAAGAATTCATCAACAGTGCGTTTCTCTTGTTTCAGGACTTCAAGTCTCGCTTTGGCAGCAACCAACTTGTTGGCAATGGAGAATCGTGTGGCGATATCATCAGAAAAACCTAGCCAGGTGATGTTCTCGTTGTCAACGGCAAGAGCGTCTAACTTGTTACTGGCCCAGTGTCTGCCGGACCCTTCCATCATGCGGGATAGTACCACAAGAATCTTCTGATCGTCTGTGAGGCTCTTTTGGAACCTGATGTATAGTTTGGTGGCTTTCCACCACTCGTCAAAGGTGTATCTGTCCTTGAACATCCCAGGATCCTTGATGATCTTGGATGTATCCATTGTTTGTACAGCCGGAGCTTCTGCCATGTTCAGAGTCTGCGGAGGAGAAGAGGAGTCGGGTTGTTGGGATGAAGATGGGGTTTGGGATACAGGTAAGGATTGAAAATGAGTCCCTGTTCTAGGCGTCTGTTCAATATCTGACTGTGCGGAGTCAAAAGTAAATTCATCAGGGGACTCGTCGGCGGAATCGGTGGCAAAACGTTCAGAGTATTTCCTCTGTAAATCTCTAAGGAATCTCTGTTCCTGCGCGTCTGTTGGTCTCGAGAAGGGGTCAAGTCTCCCGTTTCGTGCCCAGCAGTTGTACTCGGTCTGTTGTTCTTCGGTGGTGAAGTGGGCGTAGATCTGCTGCTTCGAGTAAGACGTGATGATGTGGTTCTGGGACATCTCGATGTGAGCGTCCTAATCAATCTTCTGATAATGGTTGTCTGGACACCGATAAACTCTCTGATCTCTGTGATCCGACCTGTCTGAGGTCCTTCTTGAACGCGAAAGCTTTCGAGTTCGTTCTGTCGGGCGTTGTAACGCGCGATCTGGTGTTGCCGAGCAAGATGGATGCTCTCTGCTATCTCGCCGTGGGGGCGATGCTCATCGTTGTCTAGTTCTTCGTCAAGCACCTGCTGTAGGATGCGACGGATCTCCGATTCGATGTACTGCTGGATGAGTATAAAATCGATACTGTCTCGAGGACTTAGCTCCTCCTGTCGGGCTTCTGGCGTGCTGAATGGGTTACTGGTGAAGTCTTCAAAGAAGCGCGACGTCTTGACTCGTCTGGTAGTTGCTCTCTTCGCTCTGGGCGAACCTAACGAGATTTAGCAACTTGTTATGCTTAACAAACCGTTCCAAGGTTCGGGCAGAGTATGCAGGAAAGTGG
The DNA here is from genome assembly GCA_963565915.1 of Entoloma clypeatum. Taxonomy (NCBI): domain Eukaryota; kingdom Fungi; phylum Basidiomycota; class Agaricomycetes; order Agaricales; family Entolomataceae; genus Entoloma; species Entoloma clypeatum. Next base: position 723,005 of record OY751494.1, read on the forward strand.
AAAGGCGAAGAGCAAAGTGATTGCTAAATCTAAGGAATCTACTATAGTACAAGAGGTTTATATAGGTACTGACTATAGGCGATAGCGGATGAGTCAGTACTGCGGAAGGCAGTGCACATGAGTAAGGCGACTGCGGAAGGCTATGTACAGTGAGTAAGCTGACTGCGGAAAGCGAGTCAGCGCGGGAGCGAAGTATACTAAAGGGGATGACGAAGTAATGTAATGAGTCAGACTGGGAACCGAAGGTTGCGAAAGTAGATATTAGACATAGTAAGTTCATAAGAGGGCGCCAAGTCGGGCCGATAAGTAAAAGATATGATGTGGTCCTCATACCGTAGAGTCCGTAACAGAGTAGCAATGAAGGATGAATGGAAACAAGATGAATGATAGTACCTGTAATCCGACGTGTGGAGTAGCGGATGGGGGCGGAGTTGTCAGATGCGGAGAGGTGGATAAGATGTCGGAGACAGCGGATACGATCGGAGGACATCGGAGATGGTGGAATAGAAAGGAAAGGAAGAAAGGAAAGGAAAAGTGAAAAGTGAGAGTGGTTGCCCTTACAGATTCGAGTAGGGGATTTAAAAGTGTTTGGGGGTGGAAAGTGTGTGAGAGCAATGGGTTTGTCCATATGGTTGACATGTTGTTGGGATGCATGGCCATCGTGGTGGGCAGGAGCAATGTGGATTGGTAGGTTGCAGATCATGTGTTGTGGATATGAGCCAAGTGCAATTAGGGTTGGGTGGTGCATTGTAGGGAGTGTACATGTGGCGTGGCCGATGATTGGCATGACACCAAATGTGTGCATGTATATGAGGCCGTCTGCACGTTGCAGTCATGGGTAGTGTTTGAGGGTTCAGTTCGGTTCGGTTTTTTGCCCCAAAAATGGGTGGACCGAGACTGGACCAGTCTTTCAATCACTCACAAATACAATAGACCAAGATCAAACCAGGGGGAACTGGTCTCGGCATGTCATTTTGCTTGGACCGGACCGGTCCAAACTGGTCTAAACTGGTCGTAACTATGGTAATACACTAATAATTTAAAAACATGTGTTGGGTGCAAGACGACGCTGTTGGATGCGAGTGGGGGGGCCGTTGGTTGTGAGAGGAGGCCGCTGGACGCAAGAGTGGGCCATTGCGGGCGAGTGGGGAGCTGTTATATACCATTCTAGCTCCAACAACCTCCGATCATCTCCGATCAATTCCGATCAATTCCGATCAATTCCACTCCAATGATCTCCAATCAATTCCGATATTCCGGACATCCATTACCTCCGCATCTCCGCACGTTGCCATCGTGCATTTCATATTCATAACTCCATGCCCTTATGCATTTCATATTCATATTCCCGTTTACTTATGCATCGCCTTTTCCGCATGGTCCATTGACCGACATCTCCGAGGTTCGTTACAGTCGCTGGCAACTTATGGACCTACTCCGACCATCTCCGTAAAGTAATATCATTTAGGTATTTAAGCTCGTACCATACCTGTAGTTCCTCAGTGGGAATATCAACAAAGTTCACTCCTCTACTCCCCGTTCATGCCAGAGATCCTCGCTGTGGTACAATACGCCGACGACATCCTCATCTACTGCTCTTCCTCCATTGTTACCCTTCGACAAGCTCAGTACTGTGTCCGAGTCACAACTCCGACGTCGTCCGACCATTTCCACGTCAACATGTCTCTCACCGAGATCTTTCCGAGGACCTCCGCACCTCTGACCTCTCCTCCGTCCTCCTGAAATTGGGACACCTTATCCAACAAACGGCGGCGCAACACATACGTTGAAGCCATGTCCCTCCCCTTCGTCGTTCCTCCGCATTTCCGGAGTTCCGCTCCGGTCTCAGTCCTACGTCCGACCTCCGACAGACTCCGACGAAGCTCTGACTTTCCACCTACTTAATAGGAGCATTGGGCGCCAGAAGGTGCCATTGGGCATTAGAGAGGGCCGTTGCATGCTAGTACGGGCCAATTGGGCATGATGGGCAGCCTTGGACATGTGAAGGGGCCGTTCGGCATGAAGGGAGGGCACTGTGCATTAAAGGGTGCCGTTGGGCATGCAGGGAGGCCGTTGGGCGGTAGAGGGGGCTGTTGGGCATTAGAGGGGGCTGTTGGGTGTGAAGGGGCATTAGAGGGGGCGTTGGGTGTGAAGGGAGGCTGTTGGGCACCAGGGACGGCCGTTGGGCAGCAGTAGTGGCCATTGGGCGGAAGTGGAGCCAGGTGGAGTGGAGGTGGGGGGATAAAAGAAGTGTGGGAAGTTTTCGTTGGCTGTCTGTCAAATTATGATTTGAGTTTCGGCAATTGCCGAAAGTGCTTGGCAGTCGATGCCGAGTGATGAGCATTGATGAAACATAAGGCCTTGATGCCCAAACCATGCATCACAGGCCTCAAGATAGCTTTGAACTTATGGATAGATGTATATAGAGTCATAAAAAGTATATATATAGTTGGGAACTCAAGCTATGTATACTAGAGAATCTGTATTTTAAAATGATGCATCAAATCACACTGTAAGGACTTAATAAGGTGAATAGAAGCAAAATAGGTCGAAAATTTGACCAAAAAATTTTGTTTCAGCTTTGGATTCTTCTCATTCAGGGGACCTCACAGCACATCTGTTTTTCAAATTTGGTGAATTCATTATAGAGATATAACACTTTTACTGAAATATGCACATTTCATCATTTCTATCTTATCTAGAGATCTAAAAATTATCCAAGGTGTTTCAGAAGGTGAATACATATATATTGATGAGTTCTATCATGTTAAACTATTATTAGATCATGAGGAAGGCACCGCGCGCGCCTGCGCGATGCATTTGCACATTGTTTACTGTTGTTTGGTGTAAAGCGTCACATCACTATATGCTCAAATCCATGGCAAAAATTCATAAAATAAATATATATTTATTGACATATGATACTCTGGTACATAGTCTGTAAGCTTACTTCGCCATATTAAGGAGAAATGTGATGTTTTTTGAGTTTGTTTACATATATTTGACACATTTGATGCACGCGTGTCACGCATCATCCAACGTTGAATCGATGCATCCACCCATTGCTCGCTCCGCAATGAGAGGCACACAGATATAACAGTAATAATAGTACAGATACAACAAAAATAGCACTGTAAACACAGATACAAAAAAAAATAACACTGTAATCATATGTTTTAGCTATGTTTTCACCATGTTTCACTCAATTCTTAACCTTTGTGACTCTGAGCAAGAGTTTATATACAAGCTAGAAATGTATTCCACTCAGTTGTAGCTTCAAAACAAGCCTTAGACCAATGAAATTGGACTATAAATATCTAGAATATTATGCAGATTACTGAAAAATCTCCAAAAATTGTAGAATATTAAGGGGGGGGGGGCTTGGAGGTGTATCCCAAAGGGCAAAAAGACCAGCCTAGACCTGTTTAGACCAGTCTTTTTGCGGTCTAAGTCAAAAAAAAAATCTAGACTGAACTGCAGTTTAAATTTTCTAAAACATATAGACCTTAGACCGCAGTTCAGTCCAACATGGTCTATTTTTCAGTTCAGTTCAGTCTGGTTCAGGTCTATGTAGACTGAACCTTTGAACACTAGATACAGTGCTATGTGATGCTACAGCACTGCATGTGACTACATGTGACTACAGCATCACGGTATTTACTACAGTTTGCTACAGCCAAACATCTGGGTTTGCTGATGTAACATATGATATTTGAACTGAGGTTCTACGACAGGTTTGGTACACTATTTATAGTGAACTAGAATGATCAGTATTACTATAAGTGATGTGCAGATATCGGAGTTGACCATTGGAACATTCGGAGTACAGAGAGTAGCAAATGAAAAGTGAACAATATATGTCTACTTGTAAGTATGGTTGAGATGTTACATAGTAGAACTATATTTTTAATCAAATATAAATAGAATGTTGTCAGAGTGGATGTCAGATTGGATGAATTGTTGGAGTCATCGGATAAGTTGGATGTGAATCATATGGTTAGATAAGATGAGATAAGATAAAAATGAGATTAGATAATAGGATACAGTATGTGCAACATGTATGACAAGACCTGCTGAGCCTGCTCGCAGTCGTAGTCTACATTTCACATGCTGTGACATGTCCTGTCAATAGCACAAACCTTTCAAAGGCCAACGCTATATGGTTATCTGTCGCTCCAAGTGTTTACTTGTTTTGAGCATTGACATATAGATATACCTAAAAGCAGAGGTGATGACGCCTGCTTGAGAAGCAAGACTTTCTCGCGGTTATCAGCATTTGATCTAATCAATGCCCTTAGAATGAGTTTATGGTTTTATAAACCAGATTGAGTATATCTCGATGTGCTGACATTCAGACATCACGATTCTCAGGAACTTTCTGTTCCTTGAACCTTTTTCGTCGATCAATCTTGATCCATTGCACCCTGTACCTGATAAAAGCACCCTTTTTGGGTTGCCTCAGGGACTTCCCATTTTATGGTTGCACAATCTTAGATTTGATACTGACTCAAAATCGTTTCTAGATGGAAGGATCTTGCATCTGCTTCCACTATGGTTTCATCCAAGCAAACCATTGGTCACACTGTGACATCCGCGTTATTCAGCGTGATGATGGTTTCCACAGATGACACCTCTGTACTCTGAATTGCATGGTCACACCATGCATTTGGAAGGTGAAAGTCACACAATTGCGATATAGACGGCATGCATGCCATGTCTGTACTTGCAAATGTGGAAAGAAAAAAGCAGTATGCATCCTCATCTACATTCTCTTCACTTGTTGAACTGTGACTCTCTAGGATCCCTGGGTGCCACGCCCAAGTAACATCCAAAGAGCTCGAACGAGGGACTTACCGTCCCCCTTCAATCATAGTGACGATGAAGAAAGGAGAATCACACCGGGTATTACACCCGAGGTTACACCCAGGATAATAAAGATGGAGCAATCGCCTGAACTATAGGCGACCGTCTTTAGTAAATACCACAGCATTGTGACCTCTAGTCACATTAATAAAAGCTATTACAAAGCTCTCTGACATGTGTCAACAAATTCAGACAATACCTTAATTGGTTTAAATTGTTCTTGATATTTTGCTGACGACTGTCTTTCAAACAGATCAAACATGTCCTCAATCAATACTTTGATTGCTGTTCCCGTTCTTGACAGCTCCAACTACCTTGAGTGGTTGAATGCTATGTGTTTGTACCTCAGATCTCAAGGTTTGTGGCAGATCATTGCTGGCATTGAAAAGGGACCCTCTGGGTCCGCCGCACCTAAGCGGAAAGCCGCAACTTTAGTCAGAGGATGGAACATTAGGGATCAATTGGCTCTAGCCAATATTCGACTCCACATCGATCCGTCAATTAAACTCACCAGAAACACGTCTTACGAGACCTGGTTCAAGTTAAAAAAATAGATTTGGATGGGCTGTCTACACGACAGTCCTGTCTGATGTCCGTGCTGCATTGTCCTTCAGACTTTCAATGAAGCAACACCCTGCGATTGAGATTGATTATCTTGATAAGATCTATGATCACCTAAGCACACATCATTCTATTTCTCAGTCGACGCGCGCCCTAATGTTACTGTCTTCACTCCCATCTCCTGATTGGGATGACTATGCCACAGAGATTCTTCTCTACAATAATGATCTCACCTATGTATAACGGAATAGTGTTTAACACCCCCAGGGCCGCTGGCATCGCCGCCCCTGGGAACGCTGTCACAACAGAACAAAATGAGGATCCACCTGTTGAAGATTACGACACAGCGTTTCCACCGCTTGGACCTTAGATCAGCATATCATTATGTAAAATGATTTGTATTTTCTTTCGCTGTTGCAATAAATCCTGTTTGCGACATGCCTATGAAAGAAATACTAAGAGAGCTTGAAAAATGCATTTTGCGTTTTTAATGTTCAAATAACTTATGTCCAATCCTGGAATAATCCAGATAGTTAGTGCGCTCTCGAGCTGCCTACTATTAAAGGAAAAAACATGTAAAAGCACATGTCTAATTGGGTGTCAAAAGAACTCTTAATTGAGTTGCTATCTCCAACCCCTTTTGAAATCGTGCTTTTAAGCTTGTTTAAAAGAACGTGCAAGTCATTAATTTGTCTTTTGCTGCGTCTTTATTCCTTTACTTTGGATTTAAATTCCACCTTACATCATTGCCAAAGAGACATGCTAAAATCATGCCTCTGTCCGTAAATGCATGATTGATTGGATAAATAAATGCTTCTAAAGCATTCTGATAATGTTGTTATATACTTCATTATTCATGAGATAGAAGAGTCTTAAAAACACCCTTCAATCATTGATTCAAGATTGGTCTAACCAACCAACCTTGTTCCTTCACTCTTTCTGCAACAACTGTTGCACAAAGTAGCACAAGATTGAGTTGAGCAACCATGTACGCTCCTCATCCTAACGCTCTCCATTATTGCATGGGAAATAATTTCCATTGCAAAATTAAATAGAGTCCTTGTGACACTCTATTTGCAAAGTGGATTAGTCATGGAATCATGCAATAAACGTTGCTTACAAATGGAACTGGAATGATCGCCTGAGACTAGCTATCTCAGATCAGCGATTCACACCCTTTTCGCATGAATTATTGGTTTCCCAGCCAATTTCTGCACTGTTTCAGTTCATATGCCATTTACAAAGCAAATGATTTATGTTGTTTCAGCATGAAACGATTCCACACTTGACTGGAAAAGGGGGAGAATATAGAGAAAAAGAGCAATTCTTAATTGAACTTGTATTCTTGCGAACTTTGCATTGATTGATCTTATCTCATGCAATTGTTTTGCATACAACACTCTATAGGATGCACAGCGATTTACCCATTAAATCTGCGACATCTTGAACAAGGATCTATCTTACTCAAAAGAAAAAATGACATGTTGTCCAAAACGATGATATTTGGATAACCAAGACTGTCATATGAATCAATCCTATTGTCGGGTTTCTATTCCAAGAAATCACTTTTGATTACTTGAAGAAGCATCTCAATTGATTGCTTACTAATATGCATTAAACTGCATATTAAAATAGTTCTTGGTATACAAGATTACTATTGATTGCATGAATGCATCAAAGTGTTACTACACTTTGAATATTTGGACATATCCATGGTCACCGTCACCAGGTACCAAAGGACTCCCAGGGCCGCCGGCAACACCGCCCCTGAGGATGATGAACCTGCTGAACTAAGCTCGTGATCATCACAGCCGCTTGGCATTAAACCAGCATGCTAGGTCACCTGATCCACGCCTATCGGCTGCATCGACAACTTGGATTTAAACACTGCATTGTGCACCCTTTTTGGGTTTGCCATCTTTGTTTGTCACAAACCAAATATTCCCCATTCCAATGTGTTATTGTTGTTTCATGCAACAAATCATAGTCAATCTGTGTTAACGTCTTAGAATGGTATTCTAATGACCTCTGAACATAAAATCAGATGTTCAAAACACATGTATCACCACATACAAAAGAACTATAATTGCAATAATACTCGCACAACAGTTGGCTTGATTGTTTAATCGCCTATAAATCTGTTTATGGAAATATCATTTCAGGGGGAGATCTACCGATCTCTATCAAACCCTAAATCAGAATAATCCATAAATTGGCTTGAGTCGCAATTATACTTTGCAATGCTCAGATATTATGGGATATCTTTGAGCGATCTAAACATCCTCTATGACACTAAACTAGACCCCACGGTGGATGTAAACCTATATGGTTCATCCACGTCCTAAGTCTGGAGTAATCCACTCAACTCGGAAGATATTATCTATAAGTGTGCCTTTGTGCTGCCGTGATAATATTACATACTCAAGATTGATGGCATGCCTCATCTATGGTTGTTAGCAGTCTTCGACGCAAACTTCCAGAGTATTCATAAGCTATACCAAGCTTATGTCATGCTATGCATGATCCTATCAATTGGTTTAAATGACTATTTGAACGATATAGATTAAGTCTAACGAGCTCTTAAATGAGTTACGTCTACCTGACTTATTAACGGCCCGCTTGCCAATCTATACATCGTAATATCAAAACATCAACCATTGATCCAGTCCGAGATGACAATAAACTATTACGTGGATTGCTGATACAATCAGACTAAATATCTGACTCAGCATGGTCCGTGCGAGATAGGGAAAGCCTTAAAAATGCTCCTCAAATCGAGTTTTAGAGCAGGCTACCATGGCATTCTTTGCCTACTTCTCCACCGCCTTTTACACTTGCTTCGCACATGCCGACCACCTGGCGCATGTTGCCACGACCATAACAACCACCACCACCACTACTGCAGCTGGCGCCGCCGCTGCTTCTTCATCGCTCTCTCGCAGTAACACTGCCATGACCGCCGACGATAAGACGTCGGAGAAGAAGTAAAAAATAGTTAGTGGTACAAAGTAATTAAATCAATAATTACTTGAGAAAACCTTTTGAGAACAACTCAAGCGCGCTTGACACACTCGCCTCTGAGTTTAATAGTCAACAGATCTTGCTGAGCATTGCTTGCAATCATTGTTGACACCAGCAATGTTCTCAAACAGTAGCTGCCTCAAGCGCTACACTGGCTGCTTCTAGCGCCATCATGGCCGCATGTTTATCGCGCCATCCTATTTCTCTCAAAAAGTGATCCTTTTGATCTCAGATTCTATATGTGATGAGAACATATCCATCTAAGAATTGATTGGATATAATGGTCTCTGATATAGACCTTAAATGACAGTGTATGCTTACACAACACAGCAAGACACCCATTTAGTCTGAGCAAATGAAGTCTCAACTACCATCCATAAGTTAAGATTTGAATATCTTCTTATACAAGTATTGAACCCTTATGGGATCTCACTTGTGGGGGTGTGTTGAACATTCAAAATATGGATGTATCGACAGTCAATCATATGACTATGATCATGTGTTTTACCATGTGGCCTGACCACATGAAGTGTTCTAAACATAGAACAATCTAGACTCGTTCTAGATCTCTGAGTCATCTCTGTGACTCAGAATGCTGCGCACCATAGCCTTGATGCTGTGTACCAGAGATGTTCCATCACGTTCTAGCCAATAGTGTTACTAGCTCATAGTTGGTCTGTGCACATTTCAATAGGTATAAATACTGCATGTAACTAGTGTAGTATAACAGGCTTTACAAGTTCTACAACTTCTATCATTGCCCACTCTTCTCCAACATCTCAACCCTCTTCACTTCAATGTGAGTATCATTAACCAGGCTTCCTCTGCGTCTGCAAGGCGTGCTGTTCAATAATGCCCATGCATTGTCCCGAGGGGTGGTTGTTGGGCACACGGGACAGCTGTTGGGCATGGAGGGGCAGTTCTTGGATGTGAGGGGTGGTTGTTGGGCACAGAGGGCAGCTCTTGGGTGTGAGGAGCAGTGGTTGGGACATGGGGGCAGCCATTGGGCACATGGGACAGCCGTTGGGCACATGGGACAGCCGTTGGGCACGGAGGGCAGTCGTTGGGCATGGAGGGCAGTCGTTGGGCATGAAGGGCAGGTCTTGGGTGTGAGGGGCAGTCATTGGGCACCGGGTGCGAGGACCGTCGTTGGGCACAACAGGGTCAAAGTGGGAGGAGATGGTGGTAAAGATGAGAATCACAACTAGCAACATGGCTGGATATAACCAAGTGGAGTTTGAACGGACTTAGATGAAAACATGGAACTGGTCACTTTGCAAAATTCATGAATGTTCGCATCATGATGCTACGACATACTGCATCAGTACATGTCTATGGTGCTACCACATACTACATCACTACATCATACTACAGCTCCTACAATGCTACAGCACTGTCATGGTACAGCACTATAGTGCACTATGGGACACTACAGTGCTGCATGTGACTACATGTAACTACAGCATCACAGTATTTACTACAGTTTGCTACAGCCAAACATCTGGGTTTGCTGATGCAGTGATAAGTATTGGAGGTACAGAGAGGTACAGGGTGCTACATACAGTTACAAATTGCTACCGTGAGTATGGTCCCTGAGTGAGTCTTCTGTACCAGAAGTGTTTTTCCTGATGCAGTACATGATACACTTCAAGAAAACAGGGTGCAGGTTTCGAGCTACCGTCCTGCAATTCTGTATCAGGATTCAAGGATCACGCCGCATCACCAATCTCTACGAACATTCGAGAGCTTGATCACTTTAAGCATGGTTATGACAGGTGGTACACTTCTTGTTACCTTGCAACGGCGGAGCCTCGTTGTGCTACAATTTCTTAATATGGCATTCGACATGGACAGGATGACTATGACTTACCGTTTTGTTGGCACCGCAGCACCTGGTGGGCCCGCAAACGAGCCTTGTGGTTGTAAGGCAGGGGGGAGGAGCTGAAAATGCGCTGATAGCGCAGAGAAAAGCGGTCACGATAAGAGTGCGGGAGAAGTGCATAGCGTCACTGTTGGGTTGGAAGGGCCCAGAGGGTAACGCTGAGGGTGATGGACGGTTTCGCGTTCTTTTGTATAGTACACCTATGATTATGCCCGTGGAGAACACGAATGAGGACCCGCGCAAATTACCGAAGGACGCTGGACGTGAGAGGCGGTCAGGAGTAATGCAGCTGTTCAGGCTGTGTCCCTGGCCTCCAAACGTGAAGACGCGCCGACTCAGATCTGTGCAGGATCTGCGCTTCTTGATAGGCAACAGACAATTGGATACGGACGAGTGTTCGGAGAACGTTGGTCGAAAGTCCGAGGGTAGTGCCAGAAACTGAGAAACCCCTTCCCCGAACATGTTCAACTACTTCATCTTCGCCACCAGAACCAGCTGACCTGTTGAATAATCGTGGATTTGCATCAACGCGCGGGGTTATTTTTTTGATGTGTTACAGGGGTCGGAGGGTGAAATGGAGAATGGGCAGGAAAATGGCCTTGCTGTCCGTTTCACGCCTGGGGCTACATGTGAACCAGCTATCGCCTGTGTCCGAACTTGGAATGGGCCGGTGAGCTTTTAACTGCCCTTTGGCGAAGGAGATGGCCATATCACTAGTCACTGTAGACATGCTGTCGCTGTCAACACAAGCGAAGTTTTCGTCGTTTGGGCGCCGTCACGTCAAGATGGGGTGCTTGCGTCATCGCTGAACGTTAACGAGCTGCCATCTAGACCTTCAAATTTCACAATAAATACCCGCTTTCCCTTCTCTTGAGTCATTGAACCTCGTCCTCAATTACCGCCATGAATCTCAAACCAGCCCTGTTTATCTCCATCCTTTCCGCACTTCATTTTTCGACAGCAACGGGTATTTTCAATCCACGAGAGTACGCGAAACGCATCGTGAACTGCAAAGCAACAAGACGCGGGTCTGGGGAGGTCGTGGATCTTTCTTTGCGTGAGCTTTGTTGCTTTCGGGATACAGGTGGATGATATGGAATGCTGACGAGAGGCACAGGCTATGTTGACATCAATCCCACCGCAAAAACTACGATCTTGATGGTTCATGGGTGGCCGGGTCTGTGGAGTACGTGGTCAAACCAGATCGAGGAGTTCAAGGTACCAAATCACACATTTCTTTGTTCCGTAACTATGCTCTCACGCTGACGCGCATAGAAGGACTACCACCTCGTTATCCCCGACCTCCGCGGGTTCGGCGAATCGGCGCACCCAGGACCCGACTCCAAGTCGTCTGGTTCACTGAACGAGTTGGTAGGAGATCTGGTGTGTGTTCTGGAGCATGCGGGGGTTGCGGAGGCGACCTGCATGGGGTATGTAATCACTTACTGTCTTTTCTGTCGCGAGTCGTGATTTCTGAAGACAATTGGACACAGGCATGATTGGGGGTCCCAGCTATGTTATGAAGCTGCGCGCTTGCGACCAGATATCTTGACAGCTGTCGTAGGGATCGTCGTTCCCGTGAGTTTCGTCTTTTCATCCTTTCTCGGCTTCTCAGTCATTCGTCGTGATCCTGAAGTACATGCCGTCATCAGGCCCGTTCCTCACGCTGGATGAACTCCTCCCTGCGCTGCCCAAGCTCGCGTACCAGGTCTACTTCGACCGCAAGACGGGCGAGGCGGTGGCGGAGCTTGATAAGGATATAAGGAGGACAATCCGCGCGACGCTGAGGACGGTCGGCAGTCCGCCGCCGGATGCGTATTTGAGGAGCACCGAGTCGTTTTTGAACGCATACAGTGATGTTTTGGAGGTAAATTTCGGTGTCACCATTGCTTGTCGCGATTGATTGATGTCTGTAAACTAGATATCGCCCGTTCCGTTCCTGAGTGCGGAGGAGGAGGATTACATCGTTGAGCAGTATTCTCTTCAAGGTTTCAAAAACAGTAAGTTTCGTTCTCCCTCTCACAGGATCTCTCGTCTGACACTTGTGTATCAAGCCTTGCAATTCTACACACATGAAGTATGCGTCCATATATGCCTCTGTTTTTGATCCGCTCAAAAATCTTTCTTTCTTTCTCTAGAACCGACATGCAGCTTGGGAACATGCAAATAGACAAGGAAATTTCACGATTTCTCAGCCTGTCCTTGTTGTCTATCCTTCAGGCGTAGGTTTTGAACATCTTCAAGATACGAAGTTGTAACAGCTTCTCAGGACCCCGTCGCTAATTGGACAGTAGCTGCTCGTCTTTTCAAATCGGACGAGTATATCCCGAATCTCACCAGCGAGGTATACATCTGTTATAAATTCACATATACATGTACTTCAATTGACATGTTGGTGGCATAAGGTCATCGAAGGAGCTCATTGGGTACACATCGAGCACCCCGAAAAGTTCAATTCGATAGCCCGCAAGTGGTTGGAAAAGCTGGGAACCGGCGATGGACGTATCATGGATGAACTGTAAATGTTTGGATCCCAGTCTTTTTCTCATCCAAGTTGTTGCCGTTATGGTCCACGTCGTCCCATGCACTTAGCCTTGAAAATGTCAAATTTCTTAGTCCTTCCTTCAAGTCCTTTTTTCTCGTGCCAAGGCTCAACTCATGGCATGTAGTCTCATAAACCTCACAAGGGTCTCCTTCACGATGCCCCACACGCCACGCCCAGCGTGAGGCAACACCACGATTCGACTTGGACCTCCTCGGATTTCAAGCTCAAGCTATGATAATTCGGCGATGGCCATTCATTCGAGATGGAGGTGATAACCAGTCCGAAGAGTAGTAATCCCTTCCGGTTCTTCAGCTCGAAATCAATGTAATATTTCTCTATTCGCGCATGATCCATAAGATTGGACGTTATTGACAATTAGAAACAAAACTCCCGAGACTGCCCTCCACGGAAGCACGTAAATAGTCCAAACCACGACAACCTCCTCCTTCAACGAATCTACCCATGTACTATCTCCCTCGCATGACCCTCAGCTTCGACCTCACCACCCTCACCCTCCACCTTCACACCATCATCCCGCCCTCCAACCCTTTCACGCCCACAGCCCCCCGCACCACCCCCAGCAACCCTACCCTCACAAACCGCCGTCACCACCCCCGGCACCACGCACCCCGCACGCACCATATCCCTCGCTATACGCTCCGCCAGCGCCTTGGCTGTCCACCCTTCAAACAGGGGTTGTTCGTCTTCAGAGAGCACTGCAGCTGGGTCATGCAACTGGGGCCGAGACAGACACGGAGGTGAAGCCGAAGCCACTTGACCCCCAACGCCGACATACGGCCAAACGAACACCTCCACCGCCGCCCTGAAAAACTCCCTATCCGCCCGTGGAAACTCCAGTTCTCTAACGATCTTCCGGCGGTCCTTGACGTTGCGCTCTCCACCCCGCTGCACCCCAGATACACGTGCAGCCTCGGCGTGCACCGCGTTCTTCATCCACTTTTCCGTGATCGTGCGGTAAGCTTTGAACCCCGAGTGCAGAGCGCGGGCTCCAGCGGTGGTGGTGGTGTGGCATTGACATCCACATCACCATCAACAACATAGGCAGAGGTGGGAGACCGAGACCGCAGAGACTTCTTGCATGTCAGAGCATAGCACCTCAACATCATGGTGTACGCGTGCACGGGGAGCACCCACGCCGGAGCGCCTCATCTGACTTCTTCTTCTTCGTGACGGGGAACCAGCTCGCACGCTCGGCCTTCTTGGCGATGGCCCATAGTTTCTTGGCGAGGGCGGTATTTCCGGACTTGAGGAGCGCGTTGAGGAGGGCGGTGTAAAGGTACGGGCCGTAGTGTGCGTAGCCGTGGCTGTTGTTCCTTTCCGTGGCCTTCGGCGGGGCCTTTGGGTCCAGCTCGGGGAAGAGAATGTATAAGATGGCTTTGACCTTGCCGGGCGAACCGGACGCGACGAGGTGGGAGATGAGGATGGAGAGGGTGTACAGCTCCTGGGTGGTTGGAGGGGTGCGGCGGTGTGCGAGGGTGGTCGCTAGGGTGTGCAGGAGGGCGAGGGTTTGTGATGGTGGGTGTGGTTGAGCGGGGGCGGCTTCGCCGACATCGCTGGGATCAAAGGGACCTGCAAC
>OY751494.1:737673-754742 GCA_963565915.1 Entoloma clypeatum
TGTATTCTTGCGAACTTTGCATTGATTGATCTTATCTCATGCAATTGTTTTGCATACAACACTCTATAGGATGCACAGCGATTTACCCATTAAATCTGCGACATCTTGAACAAGGATCTATCTTACTCAAAAGAAAAAATGACATGTTGTCCAAAACGATGATATTTGGATAACCAAGACTGTCATATGAATCAATCCTATTGTCGGGTTTCTATTCCAAGAAATCACTTTTGATTACTTGAAGAAGCATCTCAATTGATTGCTTACTAATATGCATTAAACTGCATATTAAAATAGTTCTTGGTATACAAGATTACTATTGATTGCATGAATGCATCAAAGTGTTACTACACTTTGAATATTTGGACATATCCATGGTCACCGTCACCAGGTACCAAAGGACTCCCAGGGCCGCCGGCAACACCGCCCCTGAGGATGATGAACCTGCTGAACTAAGCTCGTGATCATCACAGCCGCTTGGCATTAAACCAGCATGCTAGGTCACCTGATCCACGCCTATCGGCTGCATCGACAACTTGGATTTAAACACTGCATTGTGCACCCTTTTTGGGTTTGCCATCTTTGTTTGTCACAAACCAAATATTCCCCATTCCAATGTGTTATTGTTGTTTCATGCAACAAATCATAGTCAATCTGTGTTAACGTCTTAGAATGGTATTCTAATGACCTCTGAACATAAAATCAGATGTTCAAAACACATGTATCACCACATACAAAAGAACTATAATTGCAATAATACTCGCACAACAGTTGGCTTGATTGTTTAATCGCCTATAAATCTGTTTATGGAAATATCATTTCAGGGGGAGATCTACCGATCTCTATCAAACCCTAAATCAGAATAATCCATAAATTGGCTTGAGTCGCAATTATACTTTGCAATGCTCAGATATTATGGGATATCTTTGAGCGATCTAAACATCCTCTATGACACTAAACTAGACCCCACGGTGGATGTAAACCTATATGGTTCATCCACGTCCTAAGTCTGGAGTAATCCACTCAACTCGGAAGATATTATCTATAAGTGTGCCTTTGTGCTGCCGTGATAATATTACATACTCAAGATTGATGGCATGCCTCATCTATGGTTGTTAGCAGTCTTCGACGCAAACTTCCAGAGTATTCATAAGCTATACCAAGCTTATGTCATGCTATGCATGATCCTATCAATTGGTTTAAATGACTATTTGAACGATATAGATTAAGTCTAACGAGCTCTTAAATGAGTTACGTCTACCTGACTTATTAACGGCCCGCTTGCCAATCTATACATCGTAATATCAAAACATCAACCATTGATCCAGTCCGAGATGACAATAAACTATTACGTGGATTGCTGATACAATCAGACTAAATATCTGACTCAGCATGGTCCGTGCGAGATAGGGAAAGCCTTAAAAATGCTCCTCAAATCGAGTTTTAGAGCAGGCTACCATGGCATTCTTTGCCTACTTCTCCACCGCCTTTTACACTTGCTTCGCACATGCCGACCACCTGGCGCATGTTGCCACGACCATAACAACCACCACCACCACTACTGCAGCTGGCGCCGCCGCTGCTTCTTCATCGCTCTCTCGCAGTAACACTGCCATGACCGCCGACGATAAGACGTCGGAGAAGAAGTAAAAAATAGTTAGTGGTACAAAGTAATTAAATCAATAATTACTTGAGAAAACCTTTTGAGAACAACTCAAGCGCGCTTGACACACTCGCCTCTGAGTTTAATAGTCAACAGATCTTGCTGAGCATTGCTTGCAATCATTGTTGACACCAGCAATGTTCTCAAACAGTAGCTGCCTCAAGCGCTACACTGGCTGCTTCTAGCGCCATCATGGCCGCATGTTTATCGCGCCATCCTATTTCTCTCAAAAAGTGATCCTTTTGATCTCAGATTCTATATGTGATGAGAACATATCCATCTAAGAATTGATTGGATATAATGGTCTCTGATATAGACCTTAAATGA
The DNA here is from genome assembly GCA_963565915.1 of Entoloma clypeatum. Taxonomy (NCBI): domain Eukaryota; kingdom Fungi; phylum Basidiomycota; class Agaricomycetes; order Agaricales; family Entolomataceae; genus Entoloma; species Entoloma clypeatum. The sequence goes on from OY751494.1 coordinate 739,664, forward strand.
CAGTGTATGCTTACACAACACAGCAAGACACCCATTTAGTCTGAGCAAATGAAGTCTCAACTACCATCCATAAGTTAAGATTTGAATATCTTCTTATACAAGTATTGAACCCTTATGGGATCTCACTTGTGGGGGTGTGTTGAACATTCAAAATATGGATGTATCGACAGTCAATCATATGACTATGATCATGTGTTTTACCATGTGGCCTGACCACATGAAGTGTTCTAAACATAGAACAATCTAGACTCGTTCTAGATCTCTGAGTCATCTCTGTGACTCAGAATGCTGCGCACCATAGCCTTGATGCTGTGTACCAGAGATGTTCCATCACGTTCTAGCCAATAGTGTTACTAGCTCATAGTTGGTCTGTGCACATTTCAATAGGTATAAATACTGCATGTAACTAGTGTAGTATAACAGGCTTTACAAGTTCTACAACTTCTATCATTGCCCACTCTTCTCCAACATCTCAACCCTCTTCACTTCAATGTGAGTATCATTAACCAGGCTTCCTCTGCGTCTGCAAGGCGTGCTGTTCAATAATGCCCATGCATTGTCCCGAGGGGTGGTTGTTGGGCACACGGGACAGCTGTTGGGCATGGAGGGGCAGTTCTTGGATGTGAGGGGTGGTTGTTGGGCACAGAGGGCAGCTCTTGGGTGTGAGGAGCAGTGGTTGGGACATGGGGGCAGCCATTGGGCACATGGGACAGCCGTTGGGCACATGGGACAGCCGTTGGGCACGGAGGGCAGTCGTTGGGCATGGAGGGCAGTCGTTGGGCATGAAGGGCAGGTCTTGGGTGTGAGGGGCAGTCATTGGGCACCGGGTGCGAGGACCGTCGTTGGGCACAACAGGGTCAAAGTGGGAGGAGATGGTGGTAAAGATGAGAATCACAACTAGCAACATGGCTGGATATAACCAAGTGGAGTTTGAACGGACTTAGATGAAAACATGGAACTGGTCACTTTGCAAAATTCATGAATGTTCGCATCATGATGCTACGACATACTGCATCAGTACATGTCTATGGTGCTACCACATACTACATCACTACATCATACTACAGCTCCTACAATGCTACAGCACTGTCATGGTACAGCACTATAGTGCACTATGGGACACTACAGTGCTGCATGTGACTACATGTAACTACAGCATCACAGTATTTACTACAGTTTGCTACAGCCAAACATCTGGGTTTGCTGATGCAGTGATAAGTATTGGAGGTACAGAGAGGTACAGGGTGCTACATACAGTTACAAATTGCTACCGTGAGTATGGTCCCTGAGTGAGTCTTCTGTACCAGAAGTGTTTTTCCTGATGCAGTACATGATACACTTCAAGAAAACAGGGTGCAGGTTTCGAGCTACCGTCCTGCAATTCTGTATCAGGATTCAAGGATCACGCCGCATCACCAATCTCTACGAACATTCGAGAGCTTGATCACTTTAAGCATGGTTATGACAGGTGGTACACTTCTTGTTACCTTGCAACGGCGGAGCCTCGTTGTGCTACAATTTCTTAATATGGCATTCGACATGGACAGGATGACTATGACTTACCGTTTTGTTGGCACCGCAGCACCTGGTGGGCCCGCAAACGAGCCTTGTGGTTGTAAGGCAGGGGGGAGGAGCTGAAAATGCGCTGATAGCGCAGAGAAAAGCGGTCACGATAAGAGTGCGGGAGAAGTGCATAGCGTCACTGTTGGGTTGGAAGGGCCCAGAGGGTAACGCTGAGGGTGATGGACGGTTTCGCGTTCTTTTGTATAGTACACCTATGATTATGCCCGTGGAGAACACGAATGAGGACCCGCGCAAATTACCGAAGGACGCTGGACGTGAGAGGCGGTCAGGAGTAATGCAGCTGTTCAGGCTGTGTCCCTGGCCTCCAAACGTGAAGACGCGCCGACTCAGATCTGTGCAGGATCTGCGCTTCTTGATAGGCAACAGACAATTGGATACGGACGAGTGTTCGGAGAACGTTGGTCGAAAGTCCGAGGGTAGTGCCAGAAACTGAGAAACCCCTTCCCCGAACATGTTCAACTACTTCATCTTCGCCACCAGAACCAGCTGACCTGTTGAATAATCGTGGATTTGCATCAACGCGCGGGGTTATTTTTTTGATGTGTTACAGGGGTCGGAGGGTGAAATGGAGAATGGGCAGGAAAATGGCCTTGCTGTCCGTTTCACGCCTGGGGCTACATGTGAACCAGCTATCGCCTGTGTCCGAACTTGGAATGGGCCGGTGAGCTTTTAACTGCCCTTTGGCGAAGGAGATGGCCATATCACTAGTCACTGTAGACATGCTGTCGCTGTCAACACAAGCGAAGTTTTCGTCGTTTGGGCGCCGTCACGTCAAGATGGGGTGCTTGCGTCATCGCTGAACGTTAACGAGCTGCCATCTAGACCTTCAAATTTCACAATAAATACCCGCTTTCCCTTCTCTTGAGTCATTGAACCTCGTCCTCAATTACCGCCATGAATCTCAAACCAGCCCTGTTTATCTCCATCCTTTCCGCACTTCATTTTTCGACAGCAACGGGTATTTTCAATCCACGAGAGTACGCGAAACGCATCGTGAACTGCAAAGCAACAAGACGCGGGTCTGGGGAGGTCGTGGATCTTTCTTTGCGTGAGCTTTGTTGCTTTCGGGATACAGGTGGATGATATGGAATGCTGACGAGAGGCACAGGCTATGTTGACATCAATCCCACCGCAAAAACTACGATCTTGATGGTTCATGGGTGGCCGGGTCTGTGGAGTACGTGGTCAAACCAGATCGAGGAGTTCAAGGTACCAAATCACACATTTCTTTGTTCCGTAACTATGCTCTCACGCTGACGCGCATAGAAGGACTACCACCTCGTTATCCCCGACCTCCGCGGGTTCGGCGAATCGGCGCACCCAGGACCCGACTCCAAGTCGTCTGGTTCACTGAACGAGTTGGTAGGAGATCTGGTGTGTGTTCTGGAGCATGCGGGGGTTGCGGAGGCGACCTGCATGGGGTATGTAATCACTTACTGTCTTTTCTGTCGCGAGTCGTGATTTCTGAAGACAATTGGACACAGGCATGATTGGGGGTCCCAGCTATGTTATGAAGCTGCGCGCTTGCGACCAGATATCTTGACAGCTGTCGTAGGGATCGTCGTTCCCGTGAGTTTCGTCTTTTCATCCTTTCTCGGCTTCTCAGTCATTCGTCGTGATCCTGAAGTACATGCCGTCATCAGGCCCGTTCCTCACGCTGGATGAACTCCTCCCTGCGCTGCCCAAGCTCGCGTACCAGGTCTACTTCGACCGCAAGACGGGCGAGGCGGTGGCGGAGCTTGATAAGGATATAAGGAGGACAATCCGCGCGACGCTGAGGACGGTCGGCAGTCCGCCGCCGGATGCGTATTTGAGGAGCACCGAGTCGTTTTTGAACGCATACAGTGATGTTTTGGAGGTAAATTTCGGTGTCACCATTGCTTGTCGCGATTGATTGATGTCTGTAAACTAGATATCGCCCGTTCCGTTCCTGAGTGCGGAGGAGGAGGATTACATCGTTGAGCAGTATTCTCTTCAAGGTTTCAAAAACAGTAAGTTTCGTTCTCCCTCTCACAGGATCTCTCGTCTGACACTTGTGTATCAAGCCTTGCAATTCTACACACATGAAGTATGCGTCCATATATGCCTCTGTTTTTGATCCGCTCAAAAATCTTTCTTTCTTTCTCTAGAACCGACATGCAGCTTGGGAACATGCAAATAGACAAGGAAATTTCACGATTTCTCAGCCTGTCCTTGTTGTCTATCCTTCAGGCGTAGGTTTTGAACATCTTCAAGATACGAAGTTGTAACAGCTTCTCAGGACCCCGTCGCTAATTGGACAGTAGCTGCTCGTCTTTTCAAATCGGACGAGTATATCCCGAATCTCACCAGCGAGGTATACATCTGTTATAAATTCACATATACATGTACTTCAATTGACATGTTGGTGGCATAAGGTCATCGAAGGAGCTCATTGGGTACACATCGAGCACCCCGAAAAGTTCAATTCGATAGCCCGCAAGTGGTTGGAAAAGCTGGGAACCGGCGATGGACGTATCATGGATGAACTGTAAATGTTTGGATCCCAGTCTTTTTCTCATCCAAGTTGTTGCCGTTATGGTCCACGTCGTCCCATGCACTTAGCCTTGAAAATGTCAAATTTCTTAGTCCTTCCTTCAAGTCCTTTTTTCTCGTGCCAAGGCTCAACTCATGGCATGTAGTCTCATAAACCTCACAAGGGTCTCCTTCACGATGCCCCACACGCCACGCCCAGCGTGAGGCAACACCACGATTCGACTTGGACCTCCTCGGATTTCAAGCTCAAGCTATGATAATTCGGCGATGGCCATTCATTCGAGATGGAGGTGATAACCAGTCCGAAGAGTAGTAATCCCTTCCGGTTCTTCAGCTCGAAATCAATGTAATATTTCTCTATTCGCGCATGATCCATAAGATTGGACGTTATTGACAATTAGAAACAAAACTCCCGAGACTGCCCTCCACGGAAGCACGTAAATAGTCCAAACCACGACAACCTCCTCCTTCAACGAATCTACCCATGTACTATCTCCCTCGCATGACCCTCAGCTTCGACCTCACCACCCTCACCCTCCACCTTCACACCATCATCCCGCCCTCCAACCCTTTCACGCCCACAGCCCCCCGCACCACCCCCAGCAACCCTACCCTCACAAACCGCCGTCACCACCCCCGGCACCACGCACCCCGCACGCACCATATCCCTCGCTATACGCTCCGCCAGCGCCTTGGCTGTCCACCCTTCAAACAGGGGTTGTTCGTCTTCAGAGAGCACTGCAGCTGGGTCATGCAACTGGGGCCGAGACAGACACGGAGGTGAAGCCGAAGCCACTTGACCCCCAACGCCGACATACGGCCAAACGAACACCTCCACCGCCGCCCTGAAAAACTCCCTATCCGCCCGTGGAAACTCCAGTTCTCTAACGATCTTCCGGCGGTCCTTGACGTTGCGCTCTCCACCCCGCTGCACCCCAGATACACGTGCAGCCTCGGCGTGCACCGCGTTCTTCATCCACTTTTCCGTGATCGTGCGGTAAGCTTTGAACCCCGAGTGCAGAGCGCGGGCTCCAGCGGTGGTGGTGGTGGTGGCATTGACATCCACATCACCATCAACAACATAGGCAGAGGTGGGAGACCGAGACCGCAGAGACTTCTTGCATGTCAGAGCATAGCACCTCAACATCATGGTGTACGCGTGCACGGGGAGCACCCACGGCCGGAGCGCCTCATCTGACTTCTTCTTCTTCGTGACGGGGAACCAGCTCGCACGCTCGGCCTTCTTGGCGATGGCCCATAGTTTCTTGGCGAGGGCGGTATTTCCGGACTTGAGGAGCGCGTTGAGGAGGGCGGTGTAAAGGTACGGGCCGTAGTGTGCGTAGCCGTGGCTGTTGTTCCTTTCCGTGGCCTTCGGCGGGGCCTTTGGGTCCAGCTCGGGGAAGAGAATGTATAAGATGGCTTTGACCTTGCCGGGCGAACCGGACGCGACGAGGTGGGAGATGAGGATGGAGAGGGTGTACAGCTCCTGGGTGGTTGGAGGGGTGCGGCGGTGTGCGAGGGTGGTCGCTAGGGTGTGCAGGAGGGCGAGGGTTTGTGATGGTGGGTGTGGTTGAGCGGGGGCGGCTTCGCCGACATCGCTGGGATCAAAGGGACCTGCAACGCCTGGGTACGCGGCCAGGGCGGTGTCGATCATGTCCTCGTTCTGCATCAGTGTTCCGTTCCTCATGAGTATGTTGAGGGTATCCGCTCCGGGGTGTATTCTGTCCTTGCGAGGGCTGGACATGTATTGAAAGACCGTGCGAGCGTGGGGAGGGGACAGACGGTGCCGCAGGGCGTGGTGGATGAGGGTGTTGCATGCGTGGAGGTCAAGAGGGGGTTGGTGAGAGTGAGAGGAGAGGGAGGAAAGGAGCCGCAGAAGGACAGTGTTGAAGTAGACATGGGCTTGCACGAGGCTTCGTTTGTTTACTGTATCTACCTGTGCGACGACGATGCCCCCGTCCTCCCCGGTCTCTTGTAGAGTTTGCGGTATATCCGCGCCCCATACCCATACTTCGGACGGGACCTGCGGCGCCTTGGAGAGGGAACGCAGGAGGGTGCTGACGTCGCTGAATGAAATCTGGCCAGTGTCGAGCAGGGAGGCGAGGTTGGCGAGTGCTTGGAGCGCAGCTAAAACGCGGATCTGGTGCTCCGGTTTGTGTTCTTGGCTCGTGGACAGGGCGCGGTCGATGGACTGGAGGATGGGGAGGATGTGCCCCCGGTTCGGTCTGAGCTTCTCATTGGACAGGTATTGGTGCAGATCCCGCGCCTGCTGTTCGTCCGATATCCCTGGCAGATTCGACGGGTCCTCAGGGTCAAAGTGGCGCTGGAGGGCTTTGTGGAGGTGCCATTCCTTGCAGACGAAGCCGAAGATGAGGGAGGCGAGGATGATCTCGCCGTTGATGATGCAGAGGGCGAGGAGGGTGGCGAACATGCCGCTGGAGCGGCGATGGTGGGTGTCGCGCGCGACGGTGAAGAGCTCGAGCGCGAGGCGGGTGTGGGGGTCACGGGCGAAGGAGAGTAGGTGGGTGAGGTTGGTGGGGCGGGCGGGGATGCGGGAGAGCGGGGTGATGGGGGGGGCGAGAGGGGGGTGGTGCTGCATGGAGGCGAGGAGGACGGTGAGGGAGGTGGAGCGGACGCGGAGGGAGGAGCGCATCATCTGGAGGGCGAAGGCGGTGGCGTGCTTGTGCTTGCCCAGGCGGATGAGGCCGTGCAGGAGGACATGGGAGGACAGGCGCGGGGAGACGGGCTTGTCGAAGGCGATGAGCAGGGTCGACTCAAATGCGTAGAGAGGGGCGGTGGGGGTGTCTTGTTTTAGCTGGGAGTAACGGAGGGAGTTGACGATGAGAAAGGCGTTTTGCAGGCCGCCGACGGGATGCTGGAGAGATGACCGGACGGCGCGGGCGGCGGCGAGGGACGTCTGTGCTGTTGTCAACGGGGCCTGGGCCGTGGCCAGCGACGACGAGGCTGTTATGATATGTCCAGTGATGGCTCTAAAAGGCGTTCTGGCCGTTTTTGACCAGAGACATTGCATGTGTTCAGCATTACTATATACACCAGTCAATATATGAATATATAATAAAACCCACACTCACCAATGTTACAGGTGCATGAGCCAGCGACGACGACAACGACGACGGGAGAGAAATGAGGGATCACGTGATACCTCAAACAAAGTTGACTTGTAATAAGTTTTCGAAGTTGAACGGCGACGACGACGACTTGGAGTTTTATAAAACTGGTTTTTTACTCGGAAAAAACATGAGTTACGAACGACGAGGAGGCGGTGGTTACCGACGACGATACAGAGGTGAGAGAACACCAGAGGTGGTTCAGTCCCAAAACCGAACCATATTTTTTCTACAGACGACTACGATGACCGACGCCGCGAGGTCTACGAGTCTCCTGAAGAGATCCTCAGGACAGCTGTCATTAAACTCGGCGAAGTCGTCAGTGTCCTCTTGGCTCATTCATTCTTCGTGTTCCAACAACTGACGTGACGCCGCATAGGATGTGCTGGAAGAACTTCCTCGCCTCGCAAAGCAGATACGAGACCACGTCCCCCTCAACCTTTCAAACGTATCTGAAGCGCTCCGTGTTGCGTGCGTTCAGTTTAGGCCTTCATTATTGTCCACCCTCTCACCCTAAACCTGCAGCGTCACAGAACAGCCATTCAAAATCCCGTTCTACGCCGCCTTGATTCAGCTCCTCCACGAGCCGCCCTCCCCAGAAGACAACACGGGAACAGACCTCCCCTGCCCCTCTCTCGGGCGCCAAATTCTCGAAGACTACTGGAAAGGGTTCCAGGCATATCTCGACAAGCTCGCGTGGCGCGAGGCTCGGTTCTCTGTACGTTTCCTTCCATATTCATATTATTCCTCCAGGCTTATGTATCCTCTGCACCAGATCCACTTCTTCGCCCACCTAGCCGCTGCCTCCCTCGTCTCCCCCTCCTCCATGGCCGCCCTCCTTCAGTCGTTCACCGCGGTCCTGGACGAGTTCGGTGTCTCTTACGCGCGTGCGAAGAAGGCTGCGCTGTGTGCGGCCGAGGGACTCATGATCTGCGGCGGGACCCTGGAACAGACAAATGTGAACGAGATCGTAGGCGCCATCGAGGCCTTCGGGGAAACGACCAAGGGCGCTAGGTGGCTCGTCAGCCCCATGGGGAGATGGTTTGGCGAGGGCGAGGGTGACGAAGGTGACGAGGTGAATCCCCCCCTTAATTTCCTCAATCGTGTAAACTGAGTTCTCGAACAGCTGTTGGAAACGCTGTTGACGACCTTGCGCACCCTCTCTGCGTCCAACTTTATCGAGACGGCAGAGAGCTTTCCGCAGCCGTACCTTGCATACTCTCCGCCCTCAGCGGCCGAGTTCGCCCCGTTCGACCTCCCGTCCGTGCTTGTCCCGCCCGAAGTTCTCGAACTCGACGGAGGGCTGTCGGCAATGGACACCGGGGATGCAGCCGAGGACGAGGTGGGCGAAGGGCAGGGACAGGTGAAGAAGGAGGAGTGGCCAGAGGTTTTCGTGAGGTTGTTTGATAACGAGGTCTATATATCCCGCACCTCCTCTTCTGCCTCACTCAAACAAAAAACAGGTTACACCAGACCCGACGACGCCCCCCGGCTACGCCATCCGCTCCGCCCTCCTCGCCATCACGGACATCTTCGAAGTGAACAGGAAAGAGTGCGCCAGGCTCCTGCTAGAGTACCCCAAGTGGAGCCTGCAGGGGACGTTCAAGCCCAAGCCTGGGGCGCCCCCGACCGCGCACGAAGGCGAGAACGGGCACGCAGCAGAGAGCTCAGGAAGGGAGTGGCAGCTCGAGAGCACCATCATAGAGGTCTGTTCTGTTCCCCCTTTGAAACACCCCACATTAAATTTGAAAACCAACATAGACGATCCTCAACGCGCTTCTCGCCCTGCCCTCCTCTTCACAGAAATCAGTCTACTACGTCTCGCTCATCACCGAGCTCTGCAAGCTCTCGCCCTCCACCGTCGGCCCGGCCGTCGGGAAGAGCATAAGGCGGGTGTACGGCTTCTTGAGCGAGGGCCTCGACGTGGAGATGGCAAAGCGGCTCGCGGAGTGGTTCGCGGTGCATATGAGCAACTTTGGGTTCGGATGGGTGTGGAAGGAGTGGTACGCTCTCTCTTTCTTTTTTCCTCCCTGGTAACTTATAATCGACAACTTCCACCCATCCAACAGGATCCCGGACCTGACACTCTCGGTCAACCACCCGAAACGGACGTTCATGCGGCACGCCGTCGAGCTCGAAGTCAGGCTGTCGTACCACGACAGGATCCTGAAGACCTTGCCGCCTGCGATGCAGGGTCCCGAGGCGGCAGTCATATCCGAGCAGGCGCCCGGGCCCGATTACGAGTACGACGACCCTGGTATGTCTTCTCACACTTTTTTAAAAAAAAGTTCAATAATGAAAAAAAAAAAAAAAACCCCAGCGAAACCACACCACGACGCCGCACAGTCGATCCTGAACCTCTTCCGCGGGCGCGCCAAAGCCGAGGACGTCATCTCGCACCTCGACACGCTCAAAACGACGCTCCTCGAGTCCTCCGCGGACGACGACGGGCTCGGCGGAGGAGTCGACGTGGACAAGGTCGCGCGGAACATCGCGGTGCAGTCCCTGCTGCACGTCGGCGCGCGCAGCTTCTCGCACCTCCTCAATGCGATCGAGCGGTACCTCCCCCTTTTACGGAGCCTCGCTGGGATCTCGGATGGTCTAGGGGCACGGTTAGGGAAGACGGAGGAGGAGGCGAAGATGGGGATTATGAGCGCCGCGGCGCGGTTTTGGAGGGGGAACCGGCAGATGGTGGGGATTGTGTTTGATAAGCTTATGCAGTACCAGATTGTGGATCCGTCGGATGTGGTTGTGTGGACGTTTGGGCGGGAGCAGGAGGGGGAGGAGGGGGGGGCGGGGGTGGGGGCGGGGAGGAAATGGTCTTTGAGCGGGTGGGAGTGGGAGTTGGTGCGGGGGGCGCTGGATAAGGCGAATGGAAGGGTAGCGAGCGCGAGGAGGAAGGTGACGGCTCTGAGGAAGGAGGAGGATGATACGCGGGCCAGGGAACAGGCTGGGTTTGGGGTTGTGGTGGATGTGGTGGATGTGGGAATGGGGAGTGTGATGGAGGTTGATGCGGAGGGGGCGGGAGTGAAGACTGGTTAGTTTCTTTTGTTGTCTTTTTTTTTTGTTCCGCTTTTAACTGATCATGGTCGTTGTTAGAAGAGGCAGTAGAAAATCCTGCGCTGAAGACGGCGTTGAAGGCGTTCGCGACGCTGACAAGGGAACAGAAGACGGCGCTGTCGCGCGTGCTGGATGGTTTCGTCGGGTGTTTGGTAGACAAGGATGCCAATCCCAGAGCTGGGGTGGCGAACAAGGTCGTCTCGGAGAAGGCGTGGCGTGAACGCGCGAGTTGGGGTAGTGATGAGTGGAATGCATGGGAGACATGGGGGTGGTATAGGCAGTTTTGCAGAGCTGTGAGTTCTCTTTTTTTTAAAAACCTTTTTGTGAGGTTTGGGTGCGGAGGCTGATGTCATAACCTGTCTGAACAGTATTCGCCGTATCTTCGGAGCTATCAAACGACGTTGTGGACTGTGTCGTTTGCGAGGTTTGAGGGGTCGACGGATCCGGCTGCTGAGCTTCTGAGGAGGACGTGGGATGTTGCTATTGGGCAGGAGTGATACTTACTGTGTATGCTGCATATTTATGATGCGAAGTTGCCAATCATGCTTGGATGTTCTTGCGGCATGATATCAAGTCAAGTATCCAGGTGCAACGATTGTGCTCATAACAATGGACATTCTTGATTGGAAAAATCACAAAGGCAAATAGCTTCTGGTCGCAATGAATTGCATGTACGGACACGCGTTCAAATGAGAAATCAGATGCGCGACTACTTCGGAGGCTAATACTGTGAAAGCCAGCACCAGGAATTCGAGGATGAATTGCGCCCATTCTCGAGGATACAACATGAGTCTGAGAAACTTTACTCTTGGACAATCATAATGGTAGTCTGTGGAACATCAACTACTAAATCCAATGATGCCAGTGAAATGGTCATATCACAAAAATGAATCCGAATGTGTATTTAAAAGTGTTTCCCTCCGTTCTGCGGCTCCCTGGATGATCTTTCCCAACTGTTCTATTTGTGCCCCCAGATGTGAGATCCTTTTTTCTAGCATTGGCGGGCAATCGGGTTCTTCATCTTCAAGTTGTTCAAGAAAGAGTGTTCGCGAGTCACCCCCACCTAATGGAATAATAGCATTCTCTATCACATCGTCGAAGTGCGCAAATGAGAGCTTAGAATGAGCGGTACCGGCGAGCTTGAGCTCCTCGAAGGCTCGACGGTTGGTCACTCTCGCGAACGGCTTTGACGTTCGAGGGTGTTGTGACGTGTTCCTCGCCGTACGGGCAAAATCATGAATGGCCTGCGTTACGAGGAAGTCGGCGAGTTCTTGTTGCTGTTGCGTGAGGCACGATAGGGCCTTCGCTTTCAAGGCTACGTTTGTTGAATCATTAGGGGTCCACTGGAGAATTTTGTTTACTAAATGTGCAATATTTAGCCAATCATTGAGTCGCATATGAACATCAGGACGCACTGTAATTCCTACTCTTTTTCTTGAGATTTTCAATATCGACGGAATCAAGAACCCCCGTGCCACGGTGGTTCTTCTGCCCAGGTGTTGGACTTGGGTTGAATATTACATCATTCAAAGCTGGGGCTATATTAGATATATCCGCATGGGAAGTAATAAAGCCGCTGACGTACCTCGAAGAAGTATGTCGAAGACTTCAGACTTATAGATATGCTTCGCATTGACAAGATCCTTCTTGCATCTTCGAAGGGATTCTGTCCTCTCCTCCATTTGCACCCCCGACAACGACAAAAAAGATTCCAGCACGAACAGACGTCTGCATCATCGCAATGTTAGGTGAAGCGGCCGTGAGGATAAGGGAGCTCACTCGTCAAGCATCTCGGGAAGCTTCTTCTTTCTTTCCATAGCTGGTTCCTCTCTTTCAAGTTCCCCTTCCCTGATGGCCGCCACCACAATCTTCTGGTCCCCATCGGTCTCGACCTGAAGGTCGCAGCTATTTGATACTCTAAGGACTTCAGTTGCTGCCTTGTGGGAGGTGATAGAGAGGGGGTCGCCATTGACAGGAACTCTCGTGCCGTTTGAACAATCGGCTGGGACGACAACGGTCGAGGTGAGGCATTGTTTTTTGGAGGAGCCAGAGCGCGATGGCGAGTGGGAACGCTTCAAGTTTAGAGCAGAAGAAAACATATCTTGGGCTCCCAATTGTCTCAGTCAAAGCAAATTTGACTGAGACAATTGACACCGAGGCATGTGTGCACGTTAAGGGGTATTTAAATGAAACATCGCGTGCCACTCCTAACTTGCCAGTGAAGACAGTGGAAAACCTCGCGCCGCCGACGACGCCGCTGAGAGACGTCGCTGTCGCGCGGGTGGTCGTCTCGAAGGCGTAACGAGTCGAGTGACGGGGTGGCGGTGCCTGTACATGCCCGGGCTATACACCATGTGTCCCGCGGATTTCACCAGGCAAAACCAGATGCGCTACAGTAGGTACCATACTGGCCTCTCGTGGCCTCATACTCTCTACAATGTCCTTCATGTGACTCCGCACCCAATCCCAAAACCTCACAAAAAAGGGGGGGAAAGGAGAACTCGCCTTAAAACTGACGTAGCATTTCGGCTTTTTGGTCAGAAAGCACAAGAAAGACAGTAAATCGGCGTCGAAGGGGAACATTCAAATGTGTTCAATTTCGAAAGATTGTTCCTTGAGCTCGTAAGTCCGGGGTGTAAGGTCTGGGAATAGCAGCCCACTCAAGGGTAGCCGAGGAAGGGCGCGTTCGTGCGTTCGATGTCATGAAATGGGAGTCGACGCGTTTGCAGCGAACGAACAAATGACATGGGCAGGTGCGCAGATGTGCACATATACTTCCACTACTTCACATTGGTAATCCAAGGGTCGGTAAGTAATTCAGAGGCAGAGGCTCGCTTCCCCGCTGCCCATGTCAAAATGCGTCTGATAAAGGCGAGGAAAACTTTGGACTCCTCGACTGTCATGGTCTTGTCAGCTGTTTCCAAAGACTCGGACGACGCAACTACCGACTCGAGCATGTCCTTCGGAACTTCCCCTTTGGCGGACCCGTCCTCATTGAAAAATTCGAGGGCACGTGGACCCGAGTCGGTTAAAAGTTCTTTCGGGGGAGGTCCGAGCAGAGCCACCATTCGAGCGAGCTGGTTTTTGTCAGCAGTCGATTCATCTGGCGCACCTTGGCGCAAAAAGAGGTGTCGACCCAACATCAAGCTCCATAACTATAGTAACGGATGAGAATTCGAAGCAGAGACCATGACAAGCAGACCTACCATGCAACCGAAATTCCAAATATCTACGGGTGTGCCCCACGGGAGGTGCAAGAAAACTTCTGGTGCCCGATAGACAGCTGGCTGGATGTGTTCCATATATGAATCCTTCCCCGTGCGTGCTTCGCCAAAATCACACAGAACAAGTCCGTTCTTCCCACCTATCCAGCGACGCAGAGGTCCAGGAAGGTCACTCGTTTCAAAGATCGTAGCCTGTTCGGTGAATTTTCTCGAGCTGGGATGTCGAAGTTCCGCTTCCTCGCCGTCTTTGAGGACAGTTGGGTCCTCAATTCGAAGAAGAAAATTCTTTGCTTGGAGGTCTCGAGTCAAAGGTGATCCAGAGGATATGTGTAGTGTAGGAAGGCGTCAAACCTGCGTGAATAACCCGGGCACTGTGAACGAATTCCAAGGCATGCAGCATCTGGGACGCCAGATCCTTGACATAATAGATCGGAAGACTCCCACCAGAGAGATTGAGAAAAAATTGCACAGTGACACCGAGAGGCTCATGGATAAGAAAGTGATAATCGTGGTCGCCCCGACGAAGTTCAAATTGATCCAGTACCTGCCTAACATACTGCTTTCCGGTAGGCCAGCCAGTATTTGGTACTTTGGATAAAGCTTCATATGATTTGATCTCGCGTTGGACGGAGGTGTAGTCGCAGACCATAGACTTCATGCAAACGTATTCATCACGACTGGCAACACTCAGCTTGTTTCAGGTGGAGAGGAGGAACTGACTGAAGATCCCGGCACATCCAAATGGTTGCGGTGGTTCCATAACCGAGTTTATAGGGCACTTGGTACTTTGAATGAAGCACGACGCCAATATGTATTGGGCAAAAGGACACCGGTGTGTACCATGCCCAGTTCTCCTCCTCGACCTTTTCTGAGGCAGGAATAGTGGTAAAGCCAGTGGTAGGAAATCGGCGAGGAGCTACGATCTGGGGCGCCAGCGCAGGACGAGGGGCAGCAGTGCTAGTAGGGGCACTCAAAGTTGAAAAGCGGCTTTGGCTTTTTTTCGGCTTCTGGCTTTTTTGTGATCTTGGTAGTGACATTAGTCAGCTCACGCGCCAGCAAAGGCGCAGCCGTGAACGTGTTATGCCCCGAGCAAATGTTCGCAATCAAGTTCTTCGTGCATTTATCTATCATCTGGGTCTTCGAGACATGTTGTTGCCACCTCATGAGCTCAGTCTCGATGAGTTGATCTTGAGACTCCAAGCAGACCTCGAGATGTTCAAACAGATCAAGACTGCTCGGTACCTCAACCCTCGCACATCTATTCCAAAGTCTGGTTCCCTTCATTTAGCTTGGCAGTATGCTCAACACCAGTCATATTAAGTTGTTAGAGATTATTAAAAGAGTGTGTTGTATGAAAAGAGTGTGTAGGTATCGCGAGTGCGTAAGGTATCGCGAGTGCGTAAGGTATCGCGATGCGTCGTTCAATGTGACCGTACCAGTGACTATTTGTGACGTGATGTTACCACCTCCTGAAAAAGCCAGAAAAAGCCAAAGCCGCTTTTCAACTTTGAGTGCCCCTAGTGATGAGTCGAAACCTCTTGAGCAAGTTCAAGATCTTACCAGAGTCCC
>OY751494.1:754942-840621 GCA_963565915.1 Entoloma clypeatum
CGTCGTTCAATGTGACCGTACCAGTGACTATTTGTGACGTGATGTTACCACCTCCTGAAAAAGCCAGAAAAAGCCAAAGCCGCTTTTCAACTTTGAGTGCCCCTAGTGATGAGTCGAAACCTCTTGAGCAAGTTCAAGATCTTACCAGAGTCCCACGACAGACCGATTTCGTAAGCGGCTTCTCGGACGAGTCACCAACAACTCGACAACCACTCCCCGCTCGTTGACGATTCAACAGTTGGGAAGATATTCAAGTCATCTCCAGCTCTCAATTTCAACGTTCTGTGCATGATGTATACCCTTGACTTTCTCTGTGAATATTGTGAATACCACCACCTCTCCTCTGCCGAATCGCGTCCGGATGAAGAAAACGAAGGCAAAATTCAAATACCACGAGATGAGCGCCCCTGCTGGGAATTGTCAAGTTCTGTGCCCGCGATGTTTCGCGTGGGTCAACCACGCTCGCAAGTTGTGGCAACGGCAAATCATTCAGCGACTTGTGGGCCCTTTGGCGAAGTAACCCGTGTAAAGAAGCATCTGGTATGTTCCCAATTACTTCTTGACATCCTTGAATATCATCTGCGCAGAGAAGTGGGCTATTTCGACGGCACCGCGCCCTTTCCTTTTCGCCCATTTCTTATCCCTGTCGTTGCGGCGTTTAGATACCCCCTCACCTCAGCCTGAAGACGTCACTCACAATCCCAAAGGACGTTAGCTTCAGAATTGCAACGGAGAATTAATTCATATAGATAATGATGTATTCAATCAGCTCTTGAGATCATAACTCGTCAAGTACTGTAAACTCCTGGACCGGCGAAATGATGCGCTGATTCTATGGTGCTTACTCTGGGTCTCCCTTCGCTCATTATTCAAGTTGTGAAAGATCTGGATCGGCCCCACCTCTTGGTTCACGGCAGGGCGAGAACTTGGCGAGAACGGAACTGAATACTGTGCCCTTCCCACACTCGCAGAATGTCTGGCAATACCGAAGAGCGTGCACGCGCGCCGAATCGGAGTCGTTCAATTCACAGCGGGATGGGTCACGGTCGGGATGACTTCCAGACTCACTGCTCACGTACGTGTGGGTGTTCCATCTGTTCGATTCCATTCCCAGCGATTCCCTGGGATCTGCAGGGTCACTGTGGGATGTCCCGTCGATGTCGATCCCCTCCAATGTCAATCTTCCTGCTGGGTTGATCATTGTCTGCATCACAGATCCTGTCCAAGCTGACCTCATGCCGTCGTCGCTTGCGACATCGACTCTCCCAGCAGTGAGAGTATTCCTATGGCAGACAATGAAGTCGGCGAGGCAGCCAGAGTGCAACTCGGAGGGTATTGTGTTCACAGAGGCTGACATCAGGACTCTGACAGGGTAGGTTCTCTTCTTAGTGATGCTGGAATGTCTGTGCCACTGCACGTAAGACTCGAAGACCTTGTACTGAAACGGACAAATCCTAGGAACAGCGACTCGATGATTTCTATGGGATAAAATACAAAGCTCAACAATAAGCAACTATCAAACTCGAGACAAGGCCATGTCGGTATCATGATGCAGAACTACGAAAAGTAATATGGTTAGTGATGACTCTAGTGAGTTGGCGCAATAACAGGCTCGTCACTGCAGCCTTACCGGCATCAAGTTTGGAAAGGAAAGCGTTGTTTATTTTTACGCTATGCAAACCTAGATTTTAGGGTTTAGCTCGACATTGGCAGACCTTGTAGACGGAATGACCTACCGTTTTACCGTTGTTGGGGCCGACGTCTGGGCGGTTACATTTATAACTACAACACCGTTCGGGTTTATTGCACTCGACCCCCAGGTGAAGGCAGGTCTGTCCCGGCCTGTTTTTGTCGTCCTCTTTGAGGGTTGAATAAGCAAAGGCATTCACAATACAGAGAGCGAGGATGAAGGCGAGAGTGCGAGCGAAGTGCATGATCATATGGTTTGGGGGGGTGCACGATGGTGCTTATGAGCTGTTGTCGGGTTTTGCCACCTACCCCCGGGCCGAACCTGACTCGAACCCGCCAGCTGGCACACGAAATTATCAGTCACTGTGTGTGGAGTTTGGATCATGGGGGACATTTGGGGATACAAGTCCCGCTTCTGTCGATGCATGATGAATGCCATCCAACAGTCCCGTATCCGTGCCCGCCAAAACCCATACCTGCCAGGGTGGGTGCGGGTAAGTTCCCGTGGGTGTGGGTGTGGGTTCCTGTGGGTGTTGGTTCCCGTGGGTGTGCGGGTGCAGCTCCCGTGGGTGCAGTTGCGGGTTTCGCAGCAGGTGTCGCACGACCGGCTTACACTTGCGTTTGGGGATAGAAATTCTGATGCATAATGAATGCCACCTAACAGTTCCATATCCGTACCCGCCAAAACCCATAGGTGTGGGTTCCTGTGCAGCTCCCGTGGGTGCAGTTGCGAGTTCTGCAGCAGGACGGATACCGCATGATCAGTTTTTACACATGGTTGCGAGCGACAGCTTACCCGCCTTTCTTTCGCCTTTCTTTCCCCGTCCTTGGGGGATGTGCCTTCAGCGCAAGGGGACGGCGGGAAAATTTCCCTTTCCACAAGAACAAATTGTTTAACATGGTCGCCCCGCTCAAGGACAAAAAAAATATGACTCCTTTGAATGTAAGTTATTCAAGTCCAACGGGCGATCAACATGTCGGGTTTACATTGGGCTGATCCGTTTCTGTGAACGACATCCTGGAGGAAGATAATCCGTCGAATGAACTCTTTGCCAGCTGGAGACATCACGACGGCGCAACGACGGTGAGAATGTAACAGGACGTGTTGATTGCCACTGCATGAACCATCCTTAAGAAGACTCTAGATCATGATGGAGCCACGCAAGTGAACAAGAAGACGCACACCTCGTGAACCGAACCTCGAGCGTTGGTCCATCATGGTACTAGTAGCGGTGGTATTGCTCAAATCGCCAAAAATTCCATGAACCGAGGGTAGTATGGACAATGGTTCATTTGGTTCAAATTCAACATGTGGTGTATGCGGCACGATGTTCCTTTGGCGCGTGTTTTGGAGACCGATAGCTTAGATTAAACCTGAATCCATCGGGATATCTTGTCAAAATTTAATGGACGAGGACAGAACTCATGAATGACCTGACTTCGCCACTGGCCAGATCCTTCGCTGCCTCCTGTCTCAACAGCCTTCTCGTCTCTTCCAACACCGCCCCCAACAAATCCAATCCCCATTTCCCCTCATTAGCCAGGGCAACCTCGTCGCGGAACCCGATCCCCCACACTCGATCCGTTGGGCTCGCCTCCACGATTGTCGTCTCTCCCGTACCGAGCAACTTGCGTCCTGAGATCCTCGTCTTGGCAAAATTTGAGGAGATTCTCCTCGAGCGCGGTGCGAAAACGGTGCTTGTCCCACAGGGCCTCGTCAAAGTTGCGGACCTGGGGACCGAGCTCCTTGACGCAGATTTGGAGGTGCCAGTGACGGAGAGGATTTCGCGGGCGGTGGGGACGTCGTTGAAGAGGACTTTGTGGAGCATCATCCAATGTTCGGCGGTGGGGAAGGTGAAGAATTCGGGCTCAGGCTTGGGTTTGTGAGGGCTCGAATCGGAGTCAGAACCGGCGGAGGGGAGGGTGATTTCTACATAGAAGGGATCCTTGACGATGTTATCGGAGTAAGATCATGACAACGGCCCCGCATACGGCAAATGCTTTGTACCCCCTCCCCGCATGTGCCGACGATGAATGCGACATCTTCGGTCCTGATAACTGTACAGGATGCGGGTACTCCTCTACTGGCATGACTTGTGGTTTATGCGCTTGTTCGGTTTATGTAACATCGCAAAAAGCGACAGAAGTCGGTAAGTAAGTACAGTTACCTTACTAACTTGGTAATTCACACGATGATGTTATAACCTTGCAGCACCACCCACAACACCTATCGAGGCCTGGAAACACTGAGATCGGGGGGTCTAAAAGCATTACAGGTTACTTTTCAATATTTCATCACAGAAATTTCGACAGAGAGATTGTTCTGGAGGTCAAGAATTCTCGTTGTGAACCCACAGGGAAGTAAATACTGCCTCAAAAACTTGATCCTTTGGAACTCAGCATATTAAAGAGTGTCCCAAGAAGTTGATTTAGTTTTAAAGAGCAAGGCTTTTTTGAGAGATCTGATTGGCTGGTGATCGCTGTGAGCCAATCGAATTGCCTTGAAACTTGCTTGGACTGATCCCGGCCTTTTCCGTAGCGCATCCACCAACAGCCAGCGTGTTTCTCGGCGGCAACCGAAAACTGATCGTTACCTGACTAGGTGTGGCATTGCATCACCCCGTAGTTCGAAGTTCGAACCCGTCAAGATTCCCTCTCCAGTGCTTTTCGTACTTCATCTTTTCATGATCCTGGGTATCATCGTGGAGCAAGGATCATAGGCTTTCAGATGGTACACAAAATATGTGAATCGGATGAATTCACATGGAATCAGAAGCACATCTATAAAAGTGTGGCATTGCTAACTTGGTGCCCTCAATCAAGTTCGACGGGCATTTGCAGGTCACTCACTTGCGCAACTCACGCCAAGATAGCGCCAAGATTCCGTAGTAAATATCGCGAACCTGTATTACCGCAGCGGTCCCGATATGTATACTACGTATCCTACCCTATTATGTATTGTGTATGACTTGAACCCGCGATACCCATCCCTGATTCCTCCTCCTGTCTCAACAACCTCCTCGTCTCACCTAACGCAACACCCAACAAATTCGCCCCCCACCGTTCCTTTTTGTTCAGAGCATTCTTCTCGCCGAACCCAATCCCCCATACCCGATCCCTAGGACTGGCTTCAACGATCGTCGTTTCGCCTGTATCAAACAGTTTCTTCCTGATATCTTCGTTTTGACGGAATTTGAGTAGGTTGCCCTGGAGGACGATGCGGGACCGGTGCTTCTTCCAGACGCCGTCGTCAAAGCTGCGGACTTGACGGCCAAGCTTCTTTACGCTGAGGAGGGCGGGCTTGGCGGTGGATGTTACGGCGAGGATCTGGCGGGCGATGGGGATGTCGATGAAGAGAAGGGCTTTTTGGAGCATCATCCAGTGCTCGGTAGTGGGGAAGGTGATGAGCTCGGGGTCTGCAGGGCCGGTGGAGTCGCAGTCAGGACCGGCGGTAGGGAAGGCGATGCTTGTGGTGAAGGGGGCTGGGTACCATTGGGAAGCCCATCCACTTGAAGAGACGAGTATTGCGAATGAAAGGAATTGATGATGAGAAAAGCAGACGTACTTGATGTGATTTGCGCCGTAAAAGAATGTGTAATCCTCGTTACGCGTCGTAGAAGGCGTGCTTTTGGATGTATCTCGTGGCATGTGAAGTAAGTACTCGGAGTAACAAGTCACGACAAAGACGCCGGGGCAGAAAGCAGCCCTGATGATCATGAGACCTTGGCCGGCTATCAATTTGCACAAGGACTCCTTCTCTGCATCTTACCCCCTGTGTCCGCCCAGGTCTGCAAGCGGGACTGAAGATTTAGAACGTTGGAGTCTTCCTTTCGAAAACTCGGTCCGAAAACGCCTCCGACTCGGATCCTCGTGGAGGCGCAATGTGACGCGGTAGGCGCTAAGCGCTCAAGGGGGAACCGCGGGGAAGTGATCATACATCAATCAAAGATCGTCCGACATCGGATATGGACATTGCCGCCGCTGTGGCCTCGTCAGCGACTGTCGAGACCGTGACGCATCCTGTATGACGATTGGCATCATGTCATCCTCAGCGCTCAGCTCTGTCGCCACGTCATCCGATCGGCAACGGCATGCTCGTACGCAGTGCGATGGCCGGCTATAACCACTCAAGGAACTCTCTTTTGAATGTTGGCACGTGAACGCGAGTGAAACGTTAAAAAATCTCATGTTTGTTTTTCTCGCACCGGCTTGCTATACTGCGACCCCTCACTATATCTGGCCTCGCACCCACCCTATCCCTACCCTTAATTCCATACCACTTCCGTCTTCTCTCCCTTCCCCAGCTCATCCCAGACATGAGCACGAGCAAGCTCCCCCCGGGCCCAGTCTACCTCTCGCGCCTCATAGCGCGCTCCATTCCGCCATCCGTCATCGGCTACATCGTCCTCAGGGAGCTCGTCAAGCGGTTCAACCTTGGCATATCCAACACGGTCGTCGTCATTGCCGCGCTGTTCAGTCGATTTGGATACGCCATTCTCTCGTCCTTCTGGAGCGATTTAGCCCACTGGGCCGATGCGAGGAGAAAGGGCGCAATAATGGTCCCGCATGTGAGGGACCCCTTACCAGGAGGTCTGGGCATTGTGGGTGCGATGGTGAAGAGTTTCAAGTCTGGATATCCTGGTGAGACTTTTGATGATCCCCCCTGTCGTGCATGGCGAAACTAACGGGGACGATCGAACTCAAGGCGACATATTCCTGGAGTGGTGTAAGCAGTATGGGAATACGTACTCTCTCAGGGTGGTCGCTGAACACCGAGTGCGTTCCTTGAAACGCAACTTTCAAAAGCATAATTTCTTGACACCCAGCGCTTTGATAGATCTTTACCTTTGAACCCGAACATGTCAAGGTGCGTTTCGTAACCCTATAGCTCATATATGCACTCCTCATGAGCTCCTACATATAGGCTATACTTGCAACGCAGTTCGATACGTTTGATAAGGGTGAGTGTCGACGGCATTAGTTCTTCCTCCACCCAGTGTCCATCGTGCCGCAGGCCCCGTCCTCGAGGATCAACTCGGCTCCCTCCTGGGAACAGGTGTTTTTAACGCAGATGGAGATATGTGGAAGTGCGTAACGCCCTCCGCTCTTTCTTAATAACACCATCGTGAACATCGGACGGTTTGCAGATTCCATCGCACGATAACCCGCCCCTTTTTCACCAAGGACCGCATCAGCCATTTCGACATATTCGACCGTCATGCGGAAGACGCGATCGCCCAGGCAAAGGAGCGTCTTGCGGCGGGCTATCTCATCGATTTCCAGGTTCGTTTTTCTGTCACAATCTTTTTTTTTTTTTTTTTTTTTTTTTTTCACGCCACAAACTCACATGCACGCATACAGGACCTCGTCTCGCGTTTCACCCTTGACTCTGCCACAGAATTCCTCTGCGGCACAGACGTGCGCTCGCTCTCTGCCGGGCTTCCTTACCCACCCTTGAGTACCCCCTGTCCCACAGCACAAACGGAGGAACATCCATCGGACCGGTTCGTTACGGCCTTCATCGCCGGGCAAATACTCACGGGCCTGCGCACGCGCTATGGCCCGAGCTGGCGACTGATGGAATTCTGGCAGGATCACGTGAAAGGGCCGCGGGAGGTCGTGGATGGGTTTGTGGAGCCGATTATTGACGAGGCGCTGGCGAGGAAGAGGACGAAGGGAGAGGAAGAGAAGGGGAAAGGCGAAGACACGTTGGAGGAGGGCAGGGACGGGACGTTGTTGGATCACTTGGTGGGGCAGACGCAAGGTTCGTATCTCCGCTGTTTCATCCGCCCGGGATCCACGGTCACTGATTTTATATATACCAGATCGACAGATTCTGAAAGATGAGGTGCGGTCTCATTTTGTTTTGTTTGTGGCATGGCCGGTATGGGCGTACTGACGCGTTCCACTGTGATAGCTCGTCAACCTTCTCGTAGCAGGCCGAGATACCGTGAGTCTCCATTTAGCTTGGCAGGTGACCCCGCAATAACACGGATATCTGTCCAGACCGCAGCCACATTGACGTTTGCAATGTATATGCTAACTCAGCACCCCCACATTGCCAAGCGTCTCCGCGAGGAGATCGCGCAGTTTGTCGGCATCGGCCGGCCGACTTATGAGCAGATCAAAGAGATGAAGTATTTGCGGGCGTTTATCAATGAGACGCTGAGGCTGTACCCGCCTGTGTAAGCCCCTTTTCTTGTGGCCTCTTAATTGGGACACTAATTGCGATCGTGCACTAGGCCATTCGACAGTCGGTGTGTCTTCATTTCGGCTGGGATACTTGGAGGAATCGTGTACTGACGAGCGCATAGGACATCGAACAAGGCGACCGTATGGCCATCGAAGACACCTGGACAGCAGCCGTTCTATGTTCCTGCGCACACGAAGTGAATTCTTATCTCTTCTTTATGCTCCTTCCTATATTGACGCATGAATAGATGCACGTATGGTGTTTTCCTGATGCACCGGAGGACGGACTTGTGGGGTCCTGATGGTGAGCTATCCCTGTGTTCTCGGTGGAAAGATAATTTGAAAAAAAAAAATAGCCCTTGAGTTCGACCCCGATCGCTTCATCGACCACCGGCTGCACAAGTACCTTACTCCTAATCCGTTCATCTTCTTGCCGTTCAATGCTGGACCGAGGATCTGTTTGGGACAACAGGTAAATTGTTTTTTGTTCGGTGTGGGCCGGCCCCCATCCATCAACGGCAAACTCATTATTGACTCCGCCTTTTTTTTTTACTTTTTTTTTTTTTACCTGCGTTAGTTTGCATATAACGAATCATCCTTCTTCCTCATCCGGCTGCTGCAGAATTTTTCGCAGTTCAGTTTGGAGCAGCCGCTGGACGCGCGGCCGCCGGAGGAGTGGAGGATGTGCGAAGGCTCGAAGGGGAGGGATAAGGTCAGTCTGGGGACGCATTTGACGATGTATGTCAAGGTGAGTTTCTTTTTTTGAGGGGGAAGGTTGTGTTTTGTTCCATTGTGGTTCGGGTTGCTGATTGTCTCTTTCTTTTCGTGATAGGGAGGGTTGTGGGTAAAGATGGGAAAGACAGCGGACGATTAAGTTATTTGGGCGGGATGGATTTGACACTTTGAAACCCTAAGTATTTGTGGATGTGCACATTGTAAGTTAGTTTATACATATGTATATATTCTACCTATTCGTTGTATCATTTAATTAGCCTCAATTCCTGATTCTCCCTGCCAGCTCTGCTTTGAGATCAGATTACATCTGTATATTAGATAGCTATTTATAGACGTGGAATTAATTGACTTCGTGTTCTTCGACCATGCAATACGAGGCTGTATACTATCTAGGCATAGACGTCGGCACCGGGTCCGCGCGCGCCCTCCTCGTCGAACGCGACGGCACCGTCGTCGCCTCGTCCACACACGACATCATCACCTACCGCGATCCCCACGATCACAACATCTTTGAGCAGTCCACATCCAACATCTGGTCAAGCATCGCGGCTGCGGTCAGGGACTGCCTTTCCTCCTCGGGTGTCTCGCCCGACGCGGTGAAGGGCTTGGGGTTTGATGCGACGTGTTCGCTTGCGGTGACGGATTTTGAAGGGAGGCCCGTGGTGGTGACGAAGGGGGAGGAGCTGGGGAGCCAGGGTCGCGGAGAGAGGAATGTGGTGCTTTGGGCGGATCATAGAGCCGAGGCTGAGGCGGCTGTGATCAATCAGAGTGGGTCGATGGTGTTGGATTATGTAGGTGGGACGATGAGTGTGAGTTTTTGTTGTCAACCGTCTTCTCCCCCCGGTCTTTTCTGTTTTTTTTTCCCCCTTCGTACTTTTAGTTGGAGATGGAGATCCCGAAGATCCTCTGGTTGAAGAACCACATGAACCCCGCTCTCTTTTCTCGGTGCCAGTTCTTCGATCTGCCGGATTATCTGACGTACCGCGCCACGTCGAGCGTCTCGCGGTCGGCGTGCTCGCTGACGTGTAAATGCTCGTATGTACCCGGGAGCGGGTGGCAGGCTGAGTTTTTCGGGGAGATCGGGCTTGGGGAGCTTGTGGAGGGTGGGTACAAGCAGATAGGCGCGGAGCGTGAGGAGAATTTGTTGACGGCTGGGACGAGGGTGGGGAAGGGGCTTTCGAAGGGAGCGGCTGATGAGCTGGGGCTGGTGGAAGGGACGCCGGTGGGGAGTGGGTTGATTGATGCGTGAGTTGGGCTCATTTTCTGTTTTATCGTGCAACCAATGACATGTTTTTTCGCGTGTACTTACTTAGGTACGCGGGGTGGTTGGGGACTGTCGCAGCGCGTTACACGGAGGATGGGGAATTGTCGGATGTTGTGCCTACTCTCCAAGAATCTCGACACCGCTTGGCTGCCGTTGCGGGGACGAGCACTTGCCATCTTGTTCAGGTGCGCACTAACAACGCAGATCTCGCACATTCCTTCCCGAACCTCATTTCTTTTTCCGTTAACAAGAGCCCCGATGGTGTCTTTGTCAATGGCGTGTGGGGGCCTTACAAGGTAATGGATTGATTCCAAAGAAAACCCACATGTACGTCCACACGTCGATCCTGATCATCGTCGGCGATCCCAGGATGCCGTGTTCCAAGGATGGTGGATGAACGAAGGCGGCCAGTCCTCCACAGGCCAAGTACAGGGAATTTATGAAATACCAAGCCTGAAAATGCTAAGACGCCTTCGCAGTTGATTGAGTTCATCATCACCAGCCACCCAGCTTACCTAGAGCTCCTTCGACTCAGCAAGGAGAATGAGAAAGACATACATACCAGTTTGTCACCCCCATCCATTTCAAATTGGCGTCGCACTCAGAAACATTACCTAGTCCTGCAAGACATCCTGGGGAATCTTCGCCTCGAGAACAATGCCGAGACCTTGACAGAGCTCACCAAGGACTTGCATGTATACCCGGATTTCCACGGCATGGCGCCTCCCCACTCACTTGCGTATCCAAACATTCACTCAAAGTGTCTCATTCAGGAAACAGATCACCCATAGCCGACCCACGAATGCGAGGCTCCATCGTCGGTCTCGATCTTGTCAGTTTCCCCCAATTTCCCCCTTCCAACAGTAAGCAGAACTGAACTTTTGAAACAGGACTCGGGCCTATCCGACCTCGCACGGCGCTACTACGCCGCTCTCGAAGCCATCGCGCAGCAAACGCGACACATCATCGAGGAAATGAATGCCAAGGGGCACCGGATCACAGCGATCTACATGAGCGGCGGGCAGGCAAAGAACTTGCCGTTGATGCAGCTGTTTGCGGATGCGTGTGAGATGCCGGTTATTCTCCCGACGTCGGATGGAGGTTCAGGGGCTGTGGTGCTTGGGGCAGCTATGCTGGGGAGGTTCGCGGCGGAGGCGGGAGAAGGGAAGGGAGAGGGCCAGGCGGAGCTTTTGTGGAAGATTATGGTGCGTTTTCTTCATCCTCTTCGCCTGTCTCTCTCGTGGGGGATGATTTGAGTGGTATAAAATGATTTTTTTTTTGAAATTTGCTAAATTTTCGATAGGTGGAGATGACACCGGCCGGGACGCAAATCGCACCTGCAGCGTCAGCCAAGGAGAAGAGGTTGCTGGAAGCAAAGTATAAAAT
Source organism: Entoloma clypeatum (assembly GCA_963565915.1). Lineage (NCBI taxonomy): Eukaryota > Fungi > Basidiomycota > Agaricomycetes > Agaricales > Entolomataceae > Entoloma > Entoloma clypeatum. Next base: position 766,209 of record OY751494.1, read on the forward strand.
ATTCAGGGAGAGTATTGATATTCAGAGGCGGTGGAGGAACGAAATGGAAAAGGCACTGAAAGGAGAGGATCTGTAAAATGTCTATATGTATAAGTATCCGATTCGCCCAACAGGTTAGAATCCAACCAGACAAGTAACCCAATTGCTGGCGAAGGTAGGCAAGTATTCCGAATGGGTGGAAAAGAACATAGGATGCACGCGAGATTATCGGGGAGGGAATCGATTCGTAAGGTCTCATTCAAAATCGGAAGCCGACTCGGATAGCAGTGAGACCGAGAGCATGGAGGCCCTTCGTATCCACAGCACCTGCTTTCAATTTCTCCACAATTACTTTCAAATCAATGAACCTCTCTACTTTATCGTCTTCCTGAAATGGGAACATCCCAACAAAGTCATTGGATTGAAAATGAAAGGACGATTCAGGAAGTGTACCTGGTATTGAGCAAGTGCTGATGACCGCGTAGAATAAAGTCTCACAGTTATTTCCTTCTATTTTTTTTTTTGCCATGAGCGTCAAATTCCCCCCGGCTCCAGGGGAGCTCAGAGGATTTGAAAGGCTCACCTTGGCCCCGCGCTGAATGGATTTCTGCAAATTTAACTCTCCTGCGGAAGCATTGGCTTTCACTCCGGTGCTGTTCTGTAAATGTACGCGGGTTGTGGTGGGATTTAGGAGGGAAAGGGTAAGTACTCACAAACCGTCGATCTAGCGCAGTCTGGACGGTTCCGGCGATTCCTTTCCCAACGAAGCAAAGGACGCGCGGACGGTGCCGCGCAACTTTGGCGAGAAACCTTGGGACGGCTGCCATTTTTTCTTCCTCAGAAAGTTCTCTTTCCTGTAGCAGAACAAAGACTGTGAACAATTACCGATCGAAACCAGAAGGGAAAAGGCCTACTGAAGCCGTGACACGCTCAACGAGATCCGTCTACAAAACTTGCATCATGAGTCACATATACTTTAATAAGGATCAATCAGTTTACCAATCCTATACTAAATCGTTGCGGTAGCTTTCCATCACAATATCTGAATCAGGGCAGTGTTATCAGGCTTGACATGTTGACAGAATACTTGGGGCCGCGTCATGGCGAACTCGACTATAAGTACGTGTGCACCGTACAAAACCCATGGTTTTGTTGAGATGTATCATGGTGAATGAAGATACATACATCTTGCCATGACGACCAAATTATTTTGTGTTCATCCCAACTTTGGGAGAGTCATTTAGTACGGCAACATTGTGGCCCAGGAAACCTCTCGCAAACCCGCAATCCGAGGACTATCATCGGACCAGAGAGTCTCGTCGGCTTGTTAACGTCAACTCTGCCTCGTTTCGCCCCAGACTTAGATTGTAAACTGTTAATAGAGGACTTCACAAAGCAAAATAGTACTTACCCTCAGGTAAACAAAGATTGCCCATCACTGAGATGAGATGACGGGGATTCCTTTTGTGTCTACATCACCTGCTTTCAACCTTTCGACAAACTTCTTGAGTACGACGAACAATTCAACTTTCTCAATTCGCTTTGTTTCAGAGGAAATCACAATCAATTTTGCATTCAAGGCAGAGAGAAACGTGATATCAAAAAGTTCGTACCTGAGGAATGACAACTCTTCCAGACGTGCTGGGAAGCGCATAGAACAAAGTCTCGTGAATGGCGGGTGTACCTTTCCTTCTTTCCTCAGGGGTTGTAGTTTTATTGTTATGATAGCCCACCTTCATCTGAATTGTAATTCGGCGAAGAATGCACCAGTTTGTAGGGTTGTAGCCCTTCCTTTTGCGCAGGCTTCTTGACCTTAGTCCCGTCCAGGTTCTGCGAGGCAATAAGACCACCGAAATGCCATTAAAAGAGACTTGATTGACTCACACCACATAGATTTACCCTAGATAGAAATGTTCGAGCAATGCCCAATCCAATGAAACAGAGAATACGTGGACGGTGCTTTGCGACCTTCGTCAGGAGGGCGGAAACACCGGCGACTTGTTCTTCTAGAGAAAGTTCACTTTGCTAGATGGAGAATTGGAGTAAGTTGCCAAGGAGAAATGGAAGTGACTCAGAACACACACTTCGGCCGTGGCTCGTTCAACGAGGTTTGTCTGCATAATCGGGTTGAACATTACAGTTTCGGACGGAGCAATGAAAAGGATTCCATGCCAATCCCAAATGGAATCTTTCTGGTAGAGTGTGATCCTGCCGCGGTAGGAGACGTTCAGAAGTCAAGCCTGTCGGAACAGAAGTGGCATGATTGCGGGATGTGCCTCAGATGTGAATGGTTTTGGATGTTACCTGACTCGTACAGGCAAAGCCAAAAGTGGTTCGTTGGGTGGCCGAAATGGTGGCCTATCTCAGCTGACTTTTGACCGGGACTGGAAGGGTTGTCACCAGACGCTTCCTTTGAGGAGGGAGACGGGAGGACGAACTTAATGCCACAGAATATCACTGAATGGAATGAGATGCTGCAATGAGCAAATGGAGCGGAGGGTGATGCTGCGGTAAAACGCACCGTCCAGATTATCTGCGAGAACATCCTGCAACTCATCCAAGTGTGCATAGGTCTCCGGTGCAGCGTATCCGCGCCTCCGTTTCTTCTTCTTTTTCCTTGGCTGTTCGTCGGAACCGCTTTCCATACTGCTCCTTGAGGACTCCGCTAGCGATTCCCGTTTTGCGGACCCAGTCTCTTGAGGAACCCCTACTGTAAGAGAATCGGGTTTTCGTTTGCTTGGCGATATCCGGGACGATAAGGTGCGTCTGGATTCGGGAATAGCAAGGACCACATCGTTCCTGGGAAGGAGTCGAAAGGAAGCTGCCTTCTTTGGGCTCGGGGCGAGTGCAAAAGCGGCTAGGGATGCTCGGAACGATTCACGAGTTTTGGCATCGATGGTGAGACTCCCAGCATCATCGTCGACGTTGGGCTCTTCTTTACAGTTCATGGGGTTCGAAGGGAGGTGGAGATGAGATGATACGTGTGGCCGCTGAGTCGGATGGCGGAGATAAATTTTGCATCACGGCCCACCGTCACGGTTCGTCATTCATTCAGCACCACCCTGTTGAATACTCTTCAAAACCACCCGCTGATTACTGGAATATCATCCATTCAAAATTCGGAACTATTCAGAACATTCGAATGACTGGTAGCCATATGAAGACGAAATGAGTCCATCTTTTTTTGTCTGTCTCCCTTCCCCCGAAGACTAGACCTCCACACAGGGTTAGTTTGCATACCTGAACTTCAAGTCCCCCATCGCTCTTCGAATCTCGTCCAGCTCCATATTTCGCAACACTCCGTTCTCCCCAATTCCGTGGCTCCTCTCACCCACCAGCTCCTCCGCTTGGAATGCCGCCATCCATGTATACAGCTCAAAGTCCCTTCTCGGCATACCCAGTGGCAACCGCGGCACGAAGAACCCCGCAATCAGGCCGACTGTCAGCACCAGTGCTAGATAAATGAGCATGCCCATCGGATTGATTGACGCGCTGGATATGACAAGGTCATGGTACTGCTGGCCTAGGATCAGACCAGAGCCGGAAAAGAAGCGAAGAATATTGGTCGCATCGGCGCGGCCCCGAGCCTGTGCAAATTTGTCTGGTAAGAGGGAGGTATACCCGTATGCTCCGTAACCGTCGGTGAATGAGACGACCTAGAGGGATCCGACTTTGAACATTGGACCTGGATATATTTATGCAGACTATGCGTACCGTTTGCGATGGAACGTAGTACGAGTCACGTCCGTTGTCCTGGGTGGAGGTAGGATCAGGATAGGGATTCATGTCTAGGAAAGCAGGAAAGAACCGACCTTCACCAATTCGTTGATACTATTTGTATGAGCCACAACATAGCTATCCGACAGACCGAACCATTAGTCAAACATCCCCGACAAACTAAAAAAAAGAACCCCTCACACATCCCAAAGACGCGTTGAGTTTAGCTCTGTTCGCACCCCAGTTCCATCTCCATTTGCAATCCTTGCACCAACCCTCTTCTCTCCACCATCTTCCTCTGCACTGGTATTCGCCGATGGCACCACCTTACCCCTTTCAACAAGTCTGACCGAACCCGGACCCGTTGTGCTGTTGTACACCTCCACAATCCACGGCTCGAAGAGCTGCATGCACACGACAGCGTCATACCCGATATGTGTCGCTTTACCTGACACGTCCGGTACGCTATGCGCGCTGAGCACCGGAAATGTCCCATTTGGTGTGTATGTTGTGTTGAGCCGAACGAGGACCTGTTCGAAGCTCATCCAGCCTTGGCCGTCCCCGCCTGTGATGTAAATATTACGTGCGTTCATTCCTTTGCGAAGAGATGATGTACCACCTACCCTGTGACATGGGTTTGCTAAAAAAGCTATGCGCCACTCCGTTACCATAAAAAGCAGCTTTGAATCATCCACATGTCAAACGGAAGTCTGGCGACACGTCCGAAATAAACATCTCCCTCACCTCCAACAGCGATCTCACTGGCATTGATGTTCGGAGGCATTGTATCATTTCCGTGCAAGACCGTACTCGAATTAAAAGGGGGGAGAGACCCAGTGACCGCGGCACCACTGAATGATGCAGACAGAGCTTGAATCGCCGAATTTGGCGTGAAAAGGTAGGTGAAGCCACCTGGAGATTCGGGAACCCTCCAAAAACATAGGTTTTTCAGGAAGGGAAACAAAGGTGGGTCGGAGTAACTTACAAGTTGGTTTGTATATCAGGCATCGACACACAATGAAGCCTTGTTCCCCACTTTGGAAACCTAAACGCCAACATCGAATCTGTTACATAAGAACGACGTGCAAAAGACACGACCCACCTCAAAATTGACCTCGGCTCCGCATTCGTCTTGGTGGGATCGACTGTAATCTCATGCAACATCGACGTCGACACTTTTCCGTTGTTGCTCGCTAACGCCGCCCAATCAGTCCGTTCCGAGTCGAATGTCCCGAAGCCGCTGCCATTGGGCAATAGCTGCGATATACTCGTCTCCGAGAAGTATACCGAATCGTTTTGGAATTGGAATGTCACAGCTGGAGGGACTTGGTACCCGTTGCTGGAAAAAGGAGAGAAAGTCCACGTCAAAGCGAAGTTCTGTTAAGAGGGAGGATTTATCTTAAGAACGATACTTAGACGGGATGACCCACATCGACTAGCGGTCGCAGCTTAGAGGCATGCAAGATGTCCGCGTCTGAGTTGTCGCCGTAGATGGCAATATCTTGGTATTTGTCCCGCTGATGCTGAACAATGCACGTATAAACGCTTAGAAAACGCTCGGCGTCAGATGGACAAAAACTGTACCACCTTTACTGTAGTCGTTATATCGACAAGGCGCCCAAGAACAAATGGAAGAGAGCCTGCGATCAAGACTATGATGAGAAAAAATAGGATGACAAGTGACCAAGGACGTTGACTGGGTAAAAAAATGAGAAAATAAAAGACCCAAACCGTGACGAGGGACTGACTCGTAATGAGACCTCTTCTTTCTCAAAGCGCCAGGGTACACCTGCCGGTCCCATAACAGGAGAAACGCAGGCCATGCGCTCGTGTTACCCACCGAGCTCGCCGCCAGATCTTTCAATCTAACTCCAGGGACATCTTCCACGCAGGACTGATGGATCACCGTCGCCCAGGCTGTCCACGAACGAATTAAACGCCAGAGGAGTCGCGAATGGCCATTCACTCACTCGCCGCCTCCAAAAACGCCTTCCCCAGCCCCAACAAACTCAGTCCCAACAAAAATCCCACCAGCCCACATCCAAGGCCCACCACTAATCTTGTGAAGAACAACGTGTTCCCCCTCGCCATCATCGTGAATATCGTCATCAGCGGGTACGCTATCACGCACATCAGCACGTGGAATAAAATGCTTCGCCACCTCGGAGGCTCAAAGTTCTTTGCGAACGGGTGCTGCTGCCTGCCCCCGTGGTACCGCGCGGACCTCGGTGACAGTGGGGCGCCGCCCGGGTCCGTTCCGAGCGGCGGAGAGTCCAGGTCGTTGTATAGTGAGAGTTGGTGAGTAAGACTGTGGCGTGAGCCAGACATGGACGAGCTGAGCAGGCTGTCTGTTCGTGCGTCCAAGGCGGGAGATTCAAGGGAAGAATGGTAGACTGCGGTTTCAGTGCTTGGATTGCCATAATCCCAGGGGTTGGAGCCTGAGTAAGCGGTGGACTTGGGCGGTCTGTTAGAGATCAAGAGATGACGATTGGGCGAGAGAGACATGATCCTCTCGAAGCTCATGAAGTCGTTGGGGGCGGCATGTCTGACGGGCGTCAATGATTCTGACCGAGATGGCACATCTGTGGTCTCATCGTCCCGCAAATGTAGGCTGTGGTAGTGGGCTGTCGTGCTCATTTCGTGGACAAGTCCGCAGCGGGGGGAGAAGCACGCCGCGAAGCCAGCGGCATTGCTTTTGAGCGCCGTTTGTGGCTCCACTGCTGACTGCTCCGAGTTGTCGAAACAAAGTATCCGGATTTAGAAGGATATCAGATCTTTCGACACGTCCGAGCCATCGGGCCTGCCTCGTTCCGGAGTTTGGGGAAATCGTAAGAGTAGTACATACTAATCACGAAAGCGGGGGGAGCGTGACATTCGTGACAGTCTAGCCTACTATTCTTATTAACACCTGATCTTAGTCGGCTTTAATTGCAGATTATAGTAGGCTAATCATGAGCACGCGCGACTCCGCAGAGTCATTCTCGCCGCTGGTTGGTTTCCCCGCGGGACACATCAACCAAAAGACTCTCGCTCCGCTGAGCGTCGCACGTTCACGCCCCCGCGGGACGCATCAGTGATCTGTCAACTTGAATCTACTTAATTCACACTTGATGTACTTGGGCTGGTGCTAAGTCAGGTCTAAGAGCTCGACATAGCTTAATTCATACTTAGGAACCACTTACTTATTGTCTTCTTGTGCAGTCCTTAAATCCCTTAGTAAAGTGAGCAGGGCATCACAAAAATACCATCCTGCTTGAATTCAACATCGGGAAAACCTTGATTTGTAATATTTCTCTTAATGGACATTCAACAGACCAAATGGAACACCAACTTGTCAGGTGGACCGGTTAGTGTTCCGATGGATGCAAGATGGATGCAAGTGTTGTCAAATGTGAATCCACTGGTGTGGTGTTATGAGAGGCTCTTTCTAATAGTTGTTCAATGATACACTCTTGGATGTAATAGCACCTCAATTGCCTAAGTATAACTTAAAATACAGAAAAGTTATGGAGCTCAAATTATCTATGACAATTGGATGAAGCATGGCGAAGCAATGGAAAAAAAAAGTGCAAGTAATTCATGGTAACCTGGTGTATGAAAGTTGGTTAGTTTGAAGCTCATGGTCCCGAGGCCTGAGGACAAGCATCCATGTAAAGGTATTAAGGTAAGGCCACATGTTACGGTGTGGTGGGGCGGGGGGCAGGTGTCCTACACATGTCGAAGTGCGTACATCATTGCAGCGACTCATATGGGGTACAATTTGTTCGATCGAATGTCGTCGTTGGAGACCGCCCCTGGAAACGATTGAGTCCATGTGATTATCATAACTTGGTGTTGCAACGTATTTGTTCAATCACTTCCTCTTCTTCTTCTGCAACCACCACTCTCACTCTTTCTTCAACAACAGCTCCCTCTCACCCCCAATGCCCTCCTCCCTTGCCTAACGGCTGACTCTCACATCCAACGGCTCCCTCTCACGACCAACGGCCCCCCTCTCATGCCAAACAGGCGTCTTTCGCCCCCAATGGCTGCCTCTCATCTCCTACGACCTCCTCGTGTGCCCAACGGCCGTCTCTTGTCTCTAACGGCTCCCTCTCGCTCAAGCCCAATTGTTGCCTCTCATCGCCAATAGTTTTTCCTCCCAATGGGCATTTCTCGTGTCCAACGGCTTCCTCTCGTGTGACGTGTACAACAGCTCCCTCTCATGTACAACGGCACCCTCCTAACGGCCATCTCTCGTCGCCAATGGCCGTCTCTCGTGTCCAACAGCTCCCTATAGCCCCCTCGCGTGCCCAACAGCCGTCTCTTGTCTCCAACGGCTCCCTCGTGCTCAAGCCCAATCATCGCCTCTCATCGCCAACGATTTTTCCTTCCAACGGCTGTTTCTCATGTCCAATGGCTCCCTCTGGTGTCCAACAGCTCCCTCGTACTGTCTCTCATCGCCAACGGCTCCCTCTCTTCCCCTATGGCCTCCTCGCATGTCCAACTGCTCTCTCTCGCCCCCATGGCTGTCTCTCGTTCCCGACGGCTCTTCTCATGCACTATGGCCATCTCTTGTCACCCACGGCCGCCTCTTGCGGCTTTTTTCCATGTCAAACCGCAGTTCAAACCTAGGTTCGTGTTCGGGTTCAGGCAAAAAGGGGTTGAATGATGGGATGGAGGAGCAGTTGCTGGTTTCGATTGACCTTGTCTTATTTGCCACTCATTTACTCCCTCGCTTATTTGTATCTCTGTGTGAAATAAAAATACGGTCCTATGTTCAACAACCAATGGCGTGATTTAATTATATGCATGATGATTTATTGGATGTTTGTAAGTTGTATGTTGAAACACCAATTGACGAAAATGTGTGTAAAATGTTATTTCATTGGAACTGGATGGAACAGTGGAACTTCTATAGACTCTCATTTTGGTTCAATGGATCAATTAATGTGGATAGTGCACTTTTGGCCAGATTTACAACTTTTAAGTTCCATTTCTATGCTTTTAGTTCTACATTTGGTCTATTAACACATATTAGCTTTTCCTGATGACTTGAGCCTACTTGAGGTGACTTCAAATGTTATTGCCTTGAACACCAATCCAATGAAATAAGTATTCTAAAGGACCTCCAAGGACCCCCAAGGCAGTTCAAGGCAGATTCAAGTTTGCAGAAAGTCACTCAAAAGTAAGCATTTCATCAAGACCTCTCAAATCAGATCCAAGGTTATGAAAAGTCATTCAAAAGGACAAACAAGTACTTCATATATTTTCAAGTACTATCAAAGTCAATACAAAGATCTAGATTTAAAGTGGACAATGACATGGTGTGGCGGCTTCGCCTTGTGCTGCACACATTCAGCAAGGGAGAGCAAATGGGCCGGCGACAGGATGGGTGGTCCACGCAGGTCGTCTCCGCATCGTTGGCTGTAGGTGGGAGTGAGAGGGCTGGCATTGAGGTGCAGCACTGGTGGTCGTGGGGGCTACCGTTGGTTGGCTGGCGTTGGGTGGTGGTGTCTGCATGTGTTCGTTGCAGAGAGGCGGCAATGGCATGTGGTTGGAGGGGATGCATGTCTAGTCAGTGGTTGTGGTCGCGGCTGTGTCCGTTGGGGTGTGATGGTATGGGCTCCACATTGATGGTCGTGCTTGCCGCTGTCTTCCTTGTGGGTCACCTGAGGGACTGTAGTTATGAGTTAACAGGGACGGCGGGGGCTTGGGTGGGCTTACCTGGAGAGCAGTGTCGTCCCTTATGGCGGGAGCCTGCTAGGGAGCGGGGATGTGGTGCAGCTCCACCCCTGTGTCTGCACGGTGTCGGATGTTGTCGGCCGCACCTGTATCTGCTGGAGTTGTTGTGGGGCTTGCTAGAAGCGGGTGGCATGGGTGGGGAATGGCATTGGTTGTCCCTTTTCCGCTCCACATTGGCACGGGTGCTGTCCATTGCCCATTGTTTTCGTCTCTGCTGGGAGGCATTGTCATTGTCCCTTACCACGGGGGCCTGCTGGTTAGCGGAGCATGGATTTGCATCCGGCACATTGTCAACCAGGACCTGGGGGTTTGCAGAAGCCGTTAGTGGGGTGGAAATGGCGGGAGTTGGGACTTACTGACATCTGGTTTTCGGCAGGGGTCTGGCATGCCTAGATGGGTATTGTCAGCGGTTCCCACAGTGAGATCACTTTATATGGCCTTATCTCATCATATAATTGGTTCACAGAATGGTGTTGGAAGATCATCTACCGAGCTGGAGTTGGCAGGATGGTAGATGGCAAACTGTAGATGTAAGTATTAGATCTTATTAAATGCTATTTTTATAGAATCTCATTCTTTTTGCCAGTCAGTAAGGGGTTATAGTGTTGGATAAGTATTGTAATCTGGGATCATTGCTTGACAAGTCTCTTACCAGTCTGACATTGTACAAGCTGATGGTAGATTTAGTCTGGAAGAAGAAATGACATTACCATTGCTCTTCAGATACTGTCAGAAGATGATCAAGCATTGAATAATTATCACAGAAGTTCAGCTACTGATGCCTTGCCATCAGAATAAATAGTTATTGCAAACAATACCAGCATGGAAATAATTGCAAGGGATGACAATCATTTATATGCTATGTGAGCTCAGTGTGTATTTATTATAGGAAATGAGATGACCACCATTCACTAGTCACTTTCCAAGAACCAACATGACTCTAAACATGACAGCCCCATTTTCCTCTTCAAAAATCTATCATGACAAACCTGACCCAACCCTTTTTGAACATCAGCTTGACTGTTTTAAAACTTTCCGTTCTAGTAAGAAGTCAATGTAAACTCTTTCCCGTCCTCCGCCTTCACCACCGCCGAGCCCTGGGCCAACTCTTCATCCTCACCAACTCCTCCTCCCGCAGCCTTCTGCACTACCCCTGCATCACCCTTCAACGTCTTCCCCAACACCTTTTTATTCCACTCCGGCATCTCCCTCTCCATCACCACCGGCCCCTTCAATGCCTGCCGCACCACAAGCGCATGCCCCGTCCTTGCCGAGTGCATGCTCAGATCATACGCCGCCTGATCCGCACACCCCACAAACTCCATCCACCCATAGCTGTTCTCAATCTCTGCATTCTGGCAGTCCACTGTCCGACGCATAGTGCGCCATCTCGTTCCCCATATGCTGCCGGAACCGCAGCCTCCCCTTGCTGATCCTGATCTTCACCAAGAACTGGTATATCTGTGGGACAAAGTACCCCAGCATCTCATTCGCGATCAGCCCGCACTGCACGGTTTCGCCGATGGTGATACACGTCGTCTGCGTCGATCCGAAATCATGCGTGTGCCGGTCGAGCAGCCTGAGGATCTGGCTCACGACTTCGGAGAAGCGCACATGGGATTTGTTGGTGGGGTCGTTGCAGTGCTCGATCTTGGCCATGGTGAACTCACGCACGCGCAGGAGCCCCGCATGGGGAGAGATTTTGTTGCAGAAGATTTGGACAGAGAGAGGGGAAGGGGACACGGCCGTTGTTACCTGTAGAGTCGGGGAGTGAGTCATTGAAAGGAGGGAAACAGATGGTGACTCACTCTGGGGGCTGACCGGTGGGACCGATACTGCTCGCAAACATGAGATTGAACTGCTGAGGCTCGCTGACCTCGTCGTCGGTCTCAGGATTCCTGATGTTGTGTTTCCTGCATAGCTCACCCAATTCAGCACCTGAATAGTTATCCAACTATAAAATAGATGCATATGTCAACCTATGAAGAGCTGTGAATATGCAAAAATCCTCACCTGAGCCAAAATCTTCTCATATTCATTCATCACGTCCTCCATTTGACTGCCGTCACCTTGGCCTTGCTCTTCTTTTTCTTCTTGTCCTTCTTATCCACGCTGTCCACAACAGCGCCCCTGGCTTGTCCCCACCACTCTTGCTTCAAGCACTCCACCAACAAGGTGATCGGCCCTCAGGATGTCTCTGGTCTTGAGATCCTTCACCGTCCAGTCTGCAAAATGGGCGATGTGCCCCGACGTCTCAAACACAGGTGTGAGAGTCATAATGGTCATGTAGTCATAATGGTCATGTCGAGCTCAAGCATATGCTCCTCGATGATGGTGTTTCCACCATTCAGCAATGATGTTGGCTTGTAGCGAGGAGCCTGGTGGACCATAGTCATACAACCCTGCCACACCTGTATCCCGTATTCATTGTTCTGGTTCCTCTTCAGGTTCATGGTTTCCATGTCTTGCGCCGGGCAATTCCTTCAACCCCGGCAGACATCGAAGGTGAACATAAATAGCAGGACATAGGATTGTCAGTCAGCGGGAGGAAAGCGTTGACCAAGAGCGGCCTATACCAATCACTCACTTCAAAATCACTCAGGCTCAACGCACGGCCGCGCCATATTGTCTTTAGTTCATTCTGTATATTTCCTGTTGATTGATGGGTCAGGAGGATGCCCACATAGTTGATGTTTTCTTTTTACATGACTATGGAATCTTCGAGTACCCAGTAATCAAAAAACTTCCTGTTAGATGGGTTATAAGTGAAACACGTCAAGATAGTGGACAGCTTACCGCTTTTTCCTTCTCATCTTGTCCAGGCCAAACATAATCACATCTTTGCTCCAGCACCCATGTTTACGCAGGAGAATGCGGCCCCCAATCACCTGGCGTTCGCGCTATGAGGGGTGAGTTCGAATCTAGGTTTGCAGAAACAAGACTTACCTGTACCTTCCCCTTCCCCCTTTCCCTGTAAACCCGCATCATCTTCTGTTCGTACCCCAAAAAAAGCACTGTAGTGCGCCGTTCATTTCTGCCAGTACGTACGTTGACCTTGTCACCTCTCTGTACTCAAGATTGTAAGTAAATCAAAATTGGATTAGAAGAGATACTTGCCTTGTATGGGTGATCTTGATGGCAAGTGAGGAGTCCGTCGGTGGGGGCGTGAGTCATATCTACAGGATTCCGTCAAGTATTGGTAGCGAGATGGAGTGAAGGAGGTTGGGTAGTTGTGGTTGAGTGTTGTAAAGATTGATCTTTGAGTCACACGCTCTACAAGTTCTTTACAATACATCCCGTTGTATCTCGTTGTGGTTGAGTGTTGTATAGGTTGATCTTTGAGTCACATGCTCTATGAGTTCTTTACAATACGTTCCATCATATCTTGTCTCTCAATCCCGCTACGCTGACGCTCACCACATACCACTTGTGCATGATGTTGACCTTCGCCAGATGTCTTTTTTATTGTTTGCATAGGCCTGCCCAGGGAAAGAAGCGCATGACGCCATGATGGAGGTGCTTAATGGGTTCATGAATGGGTTCTTGAGGGTGCGCGGTGGGGCAAAGTTCATTGAGTGTGTCCACAATATCGGACCACATAGGCATTTTGCGTGGCTTCGATGTAATACCCAAAAGTGGAAATTCAATGTTTTCGTTGCCCTGACGCGGGTATGTATTCTTCCAATGCACGTCTCGCCGTAAAATGATTGACGAAGAGCTTCATCCAGCCCCGGACTCTGGAAGTGCAATGTTGCAGGTCTGCGAGTGAGAAAAGAAGGTCTTGCTCGAGGTCTAGTGGTTCGTCAAGTTTGGGTTTGGCATCCACAGTGTTTCTGTCCTGGCCTTGTCCTTCCAGCCACACCCTTCTTCCTCACCGCATTCTCCGCCATGTCCTCCACTGCGTCCTCTGCCTGTCTACCACATTCTCCTCTGCCTCATTTCGCTTTTTCTCCTTCCGGTGCTTCCAGGCCATCTGATGCTCTCTCTTCTGCATCTCCTTGCCTCTGCTCTGCTTCCCCTTGCTTCTGCTCTGCTTCCCCATGCTCCTGCCCCGCGGTCTTTTCCAATTGCAAGGAAGCCATGAGCATTCCTTGCGAGCAGGCAAACATGTGGTTTCTTGATCTTTCGAGGAATGGGTAGCTCCAGAAGCTTCAACTGCTGCAAAACCTCCAGATGGTAGGCAAGCACACAAGAATACAGGATAGAAAGTGAGGAAGTGACCCAGGGTATAGACAGCATGGGGCCAATGCTCCTCTCTGGCTTTCTTCTCCTTGGCATCCTGCATGTGTTCAAGTGCCAATGCGTAGTAGATGAGGATTCCAATGAGAAGTTGGTGAAATTCCGCACAGGTTTTCGAGGAATATGACATGGGTTGAAGCCCCAGCTCAGATTCATGAGGGACCAAGGGCGAAAGTGCTTGAGGTCGACCCCTGAGGATGACTGAAGTGAAGAGTCGAACTCTGGGGAGTGACGGCGGTCATCAAGTGTGAATCATGCGGGAACAGGTGCGATGGCACTCAAGGTCAATCCAAGATAACTGGATTAAAATTTTGAACTTTGGGGAGTAAGCGTGGTCGCCAAGGGATATCCATAAGAGACAAGGAGTGAAAGCACTCAAATCTCTACCCAAGATAATTGAAATGAAAAGTGGAACTGTGATTGTTTGATGATATTCGTGAGAGACGAGGAGCGAAAGCCCTCAAGATCAACCGAGGATGACTGGAATGAAAAGTTGAGCATTGCGGAGTGACCAGTGGTATTGATGAGAGATGAAAAGCGAAAGCACTCAAGTTCAACCCAGGATGGCTGAAATGAAGAGTCAAACTTTGAGAAGTGACTGTGGGCGTCAAGTGAAATTCATGAAAGATGAACGAAAGTGCTCAAGATCAACCCAAGATAACTGGAATGAAAAGTCAAACTTGAACTTTGGGGAGTGAGGCTGTGGCTGCCAAGCGATATTCATAAGAGACAGGGAGCAAAAGCGCTCAAAATCTCTCCTAGATAGCTAAGTTGGAGGCCAGATGACCTCAAAGCCCAAGCCAGACTACTTGACAGGGAAGTTGAAAGTACTGTCAACGATCCAGCTCAGATTCACGAGTAACCAAGGGCAAAAGCGCTCGAGGTTGATCCCTGAGGATGACTGAAATGAAGAGTCAAACTTTGGAGAGTGACCACGGTTGTCTGATAATCATGAGAACAGGAGCGATAGCGCTCAAGGTCAACCCAAGATGACTGAAACGAAGAGTCAAACTTCAGGGAGTAACCGTGGTTGAGGAGCTCACTGAGGCCACTGTCTGAGTTGTGACTGTGACCATTCATAAAAAAACTGCAGTGGTACATATAGCTACTTTGATCCTAGTACCTATTAGCTTCTTCACTACAATAAATATAATCAGTTTTTAAAAGTGTACAAAGATGGTTGAAAAAAAAACTACGGAATGCATTCAGTAAGTCGGGATCCATGCCAGTCACTTTCAAAGGAGTCATGAATCAGTGCTAACTTGGTACTCCTGTCTAACCCATGCTGCTGCACCACCCCATTGTGTTTGATAAACCTTGTCCAGAGTGCCTGAGGGCGAGGGCAGGGATTGTGTCCTTCGATTTCGTCCTTTATAGCAAGGAATAATGCCTCGCAGGCTGCATTCCATCCTGTATATTGATTGTAACCCTTCACGCAAGGCACGAGGAGTTCTGTGCTTGGCCACAAAGTCCGGGGGACCGTCTGAGGGTGTACTGGGGACACTGTACCAAGGAGTGTATCGATATCCTCCGCCATAAGGTCGTCATCATAGTACACTTGTCTGTTAACAGAGTGGCTGAATGTGGGACCATTTAGTGAAGGCCCCATCTTTACACTTTCCAGATATGCAGCACCCCCAATGTATGTAGCAATTTGAGCCTCCATGCCTCCCGCAAAAGCAAAGGCCCTACTGTGCGGATGATTGAGGAGCGAAGCAACACACCTTTTCCAAGTCTGCACCAGCTCCACAGCATCCTCTTCACCACTCAGATGTTGATTCGACTCGATAGGGTCATGGAAAGATGGAGTGACCGGGACCAGGATCCTGAAATATAGATGGTGTTCCAAAGCATAATTGAGGAGATCTGCTATTCGCCATGTTGGATGGGCTGTTAGAGCTTGGCGGATAATGGCCTCTATCAGCTTTCCCTCTCCTTCGTGTTCAGGGAAATAAAGAACACCAGTCGATAGATAGTCAGAGTCCCATGTTGAATCATCGCTGCTGCAAGCCGGGACATCCATGGGCTCTGCCATCTCACCCTTGTTGCCAAGGTCTGTCATCACAACATTGGCAATGAAGTCCTGATAAAAACCGGCATGTGGTCACAAAAACATAATTAAATGATCAAGGGTTTATTTATCCTCACCTCTGAATGTGTGACCAAATGCCTTGATTCTGACCTGCCATCCATTTCGTAGTCAGACCCTAGAGAAACAATGTCTTCACAATCCTGGAGGACAAGTTAGACCAATTGGAGAGATTTGAACCATTATTCTTCACTGACCTCAGCTGGTGGAATGGACATGGTCTTAGGTAGTGCACTATCGTCAATCTTCATGCTAGTATCTTCTGCAGTGTCCTGCACAACCGAGAGTGGAGAGGCGGAAACAGCATACAAAGAGGAGACGGTGGCTAAAGACGAGGAGGCAGAGGGGAAGCGTGACGAGAGCGACTCCACAGCAGGAGGAGGCACATTGATATTATCCATCTCCCTCTCCTTGGATTGACCCTTATCGCTCTGCACACTGTCCACACCAGAAGCAGAGCGTGACAGTGATGCCGGCAACACAAGCAAAGGAGCCGACATTCTCATTCCTAATACCGACGGGGAGTGGGGAGCATCCTCCGCTGCACTTTGCCCTAGTGCCTGAACCTCCCAAGCGGTATTCGCATTTCCACCAGCAGCGAGAAGAGACGGCGGCAACAGCGATGCGGGGATGTCCAACATCGGCCGTGGGTGCATGTCGCTCTCAGCATCAGCTCTAGCCTTCCCTCACGGGCTGGCACTCCTCCGCTTTCTCAGGAACCCCACTGACACCGCACTAGTTTCGATGTTCACAGGGGGTGTACTGACAACCACAGGGGACTGCATGCTCTGAAATATCTTTACATCAGGCCACTGCATACATACATAGAAAATTGTAAACTCTACCTTTTTGTGGGCAGCATATTGTGCAAGGGTCAGTCTCGTCTGCGGTGCGTCCTTATTAGTTTGAGGCAAAGAAGCCTCTGGGCGCATTTCTTGCTGAGGTGGAGAGGTCGTCTCTGTGCCAGCAAGGAAGCATGCACCCAGAAGCGGATGTGAGCCAGAGGATGAATGGTATAAGTGAGGCGGTTCGCATGCGCTAAGGCCGCGCTTCCCAGAGTCCCAATGTGAAGCAGCTTGCCTTGATGGGCGGTTCATGGCCTCTCGGTCTTTGAAATTGTCCTGCCATATACCGTTTTTCCCAGATAATTGACTCCAATCAACGTCGCTCGCGAGAGCCCTCAGCGGGATGGATTGACTTGGTCCATCTCTGTGGTTATTGTCCCCCCATACATGGTTTCCTGATGGAATACTGCAATTAATGCCACGGCTCCAGGAATCCCACAGAGAAACAGATCGGTCTCTGGTTGCCAAACTGCTGGATTGGTTTGACCATAAGCTGGTGTTCGCAGGCCTGGACCCCCAGTTTTCTCTGGTGCTGGGCGGAGTGGATGGACACCCCAAGCAGGAGTTTCTGGATGACGACATATAGTCCTGCGAGGATGTGTCTCTCGAAGTGAATGATCTGTGTCTTGACAACGAAAATTGACGCTCCGATATTCTTGATGTATGTCCTGTTTGAGGATGACGATCTGTTGGCACCCAGGGAGGTGGTATAGCTTTGGTAGCAGAGCCTCTTGAGTTGACATCCTGACTTCCGGGTTCTGATGAGAGTCTTGCCTCTACACGCTCGCATGACAAAAACGATAGAGTTCGCGTCGGACCTCAGGGTGTTCAAGAGGGTCCGTATCAACAGTGTCATTGTCAGAATCATCCGGAGTCAGCCTCCAAAGATGAAAGACTGCCTGACTTGGCCGAGAGCCATTCGTATCAATAACTTCATGAGGAGTTTGAGATTTGGAATATTTCGTCACATGAGATGGATTGAGATTTCGCCGCCCCCAAAGATAAAAGTCCACAGCAAAACAGTCCTTCTTGGCAATATTTTTCCGAGAGGATGATCTGTCTTCTATATGATATATATGAGGGGAGGGATACTTGAGGTGACGACAACCGAAGACCAAGATGGGGAAAAGTCAATCAAGCATGGGTCCGCAGCTTCAGAAGATGTCCATTGATAATATACTGGTATGTCCTCCAATACTCAAAGCGGAAGATTGACAGTGTCCCAATCTTCGCAGAGGTTTAAGACCACACCGCCCCGTGCCAGGGAAACTTCAGAGAAGGATGAGAGCGTTTGTGAAGTTATTTTGGTGAGGGACCAATAATTCAAGAGTACAGCCTCCGGCAACCAAGCCGTCCACCATTTAACGAACCCTACCAGCTCCAGCATACCCTTGCTCACCTGCCAAAAGCCCTCTGCGGAATCAAATGAGAGTTTGGAAGGTGTTGGTTTGAGGCCAGCGTATTCTGGGTAATGCCAGCATAGTTCGTATATAGCAGATTCAAGCTGTTGAGATTCACTGCGCATAATGGTCTGCTCCATACTCAATGGCATAGCACTACAAAGGTACCATGGGAGGCATGCGGTACCCCTGGCCTGAGGGGTGAATGGGTGCCATGGAGCCTTCATGTTCCAATGACAAAGCCCATTGGTCGGAAGACCCATGGGAATGCCTTCTGCGAGAGCGGAAAGAATGGTTGGTGGGAAAGGATCCATTGGGTCTGTACACACATACTCAACCTACACTGTATTGCAATATACGGTCTAGCAAACACATACACTGTATGGTAAATTACGGAAGCAGCGAATTTGCTAGAGCACCAGCGAATTCGCCACGGCGGGCAGCGACAGAATGAAATGTGGCCAGCGACAAGTCAATGCGGCTGGGGACAACATTGATGCAGCCAGGGACAAACTCAATGCAGCCAGGGATAGTCAATGCAGCCGGGGACAACGACAATGTGGCCAGCGACAATGACAATGTGGCCAGCGACAATGAAAATGTGGCCGGCAACAAACCCAATGCAGCCGGCAACAACAATATGGCCGGCAACAACGACAAAGTGGCCGGCAACAACGACAATGCAGCCGGCGACAAACTCAATGCGGCCGGCGTCAACGTCAATGTGGCCGGCGACAAACTCAATGCAGCCGGCGACAGTAAATGCAGCCGGCGACAACAATTCAATGTGGTTCAATATGGCCGGCGACAACCAAGGCTCATTTTATTGTAGAGAAGAAGGGTAGACATCTGTATAGTATGTAATAACAATGGTACCCTGCTATAGGCATATCACTCTGCACCCTCGCTCTCTGATGACCCAGTATCACTTGAACTGCCAGGGACACACACATCAGCTAAATCTTCCGTGGTCCAAGGGCGGCATTGGAATTGAGCCCCAGGGGCATGGGCAAAGAGCCCCAGCAAATGAATGAGAGGGGGGGGTCCAGTTGGCTCACTATCAGAGACATCGGAGTCGACACCTTCAAGTGCACTGGCGACGTTGGTGCGTTGGTGATGCATCCACTGCTGTCGCTGTCACTGTCAGTTTTGCTGTCAGTTTTGCCATCAGGTTTGCCATCAGGTTTGCTGTCGCTGTGATTGTTGCCGTCACTGTCACCGTTATGGGTGCCATCAGTTTCGTTGCTGCCATCAGCCTCATCGTCAGCTTCATTGGTCCTCAAGAGCCGCCAGTGCATTGTCAAATAGTTGTTATGCTTAACAAACCGTTCCAAGGTTCGGGCAGAGTATGCAGGAAGTGGAAAGGTGAAGAGCAATGTGATTGCTAAATCTAAGGAATCTACTAGAGTACAAGAGGTTTATATAGGTGCTGGCTGTAGGTGGTAGCGGGTGAGTCAGTACTGCGGAAGGCAGTGCACATGAGTCAGGCGACTGTGGAAGGCTATGTACAATGAGTAAGCTGACTGCGGAAAGTGAGTCAGCGTGGGAGCGAAGTATACTAAAGGGGATGACAAAGTAATGTAGTGAGTCAGACTGGGAATCAAAGGTTGCGAAAGTAGACATTAGACATAGTAAGTTCGTAAGAGGGCGCCGAGTCGGGCCGATAAGTAAAAGATATGATGTGGTCCTCATGCCGTAGAGTCCGTAACATGTTCCCCTCTCCAAGCTCTGTGTCCTCACAGAGTCACTGTCCCCATCCCTCGTTGTTGTTGGGATCGGACCAGTTCAGACTCTCCTTGAGGCTCCAATCATATATCAACTCTTCATTGATGGCTACGGCGAGTTCAAGGCCTTTGATGGCCAGCCGAATACGTCGATTTTCGATGACGAGGGTGCTGGTGTAATTCCCGAGAATTTGTTTCTCTTCGGGAGTCGGGGCGACGGTGATTGGACAACGAATGAAGTCAGATATTCATCTGGCAATGAAATGAACTTGGTGTGTGGTTGACTGATGAGGTCGATACTGCCATGGGTTTTGAGAACTCGTCTTTTATCGTGGACAAGACGGGTTCTGCCGATGGAAATCATGGATCAAATCTTGAGCATTCTGAACATTAGCTCGAGGTTCCCATGTGTTCTCTTCTGGACCATACCCTTCCCACTGGACGAGGTACTGGATCTTTCCGCGGAACTTTCGAGAGTCTAGGATCGTAGACACATGGTACTCTTCTCGTCCTTCAATGATGATCGGATCAGGGGCTGGTTTCTTTTTCTGGATGGCGTACTTCGGAGTTTCATATGGTGACAACAGGGTCTCGTTGAATACCGGATGAATCATCTTCCAAGTCTTCGGAAGATCAAGAAGGTACACGCTAGCTCCTTTCTTCTCTAGGACTTTGAATGGTCCATGTCGGAGTGCGTCAAGTTTCTTTGAGGGACGGTTAGTCCTGATGTTAGTCCCTTCCAGCCACACCTTGTCTCCAATGCGGTAGTCCCGAGACGGACTTCGTTGTGTGTCAACTGTCTTCTTCATCTGATCCTGTGCTTGTTTCAGTGCTGCATTGGCTTCTTCTCGTGCCTGTTTGAGTTTTTTCAAGAAGTCGTTGGCAGCCGGATTGGTATCTTCTAACACGAGTTCTCCCTTCCACGGATGTAAACCGTAGTTGAGGTAGAATGGGGTGTGCTTCGTTGCCTGGTGTTCTTTGTCATTGTACTGGAACTCTGCAATTGCGATCCATTCCGCCCAATCATCCTGTAGATGGTTGACAAAGTTTCGTAAGAATGCTTCTGTTTCCTGATGCGATCGCTCAGCCTGTCCATCAGTCTGTGGGTGGTACGCGGTGGACAGGTTCCTCTTGATCCCTAACATGCGGCAGAGTATCTCCATGAACTTCGCAGCGAACTGTGGTCCCCTATCGCTGATGATCTTCTTGGGGATCCCATGAAGCTTCCATATCTGATCCCGATAGATCTTGGCTAATCCTTCAGCCGATAGTTCCACGGTTGTCGGAATGAGGTGAAGCATCTTTGAATGTCTATCCGTGATGACCAGAATTGCGTTTTTTCCATCAGATTCTGGTATCGGTCCCACAACGTCGATTCCTATGTCTTCCCATGGGTGACTTGGTGCTGCATGGGGATGTAGCGGAGCATGTCGCTTTTGTCGGTTAATCTTGTTGCGTTGACAAGTGTCGCAACCCTTCACGTACTTCTTCACATCATGCAGTATGGTAGGCCACCAGTAGGTGCGAGTGAGGAGTTCATGTGTCTGGTACTGTCCTGGATGTCCAGCCACTGGTGCATCGTGTGATTCAAACATCAATTCTTGTCGCAATTGTGGATCTGGCGGAACATAGACTTGTTCGCCTGCATATGTGATGCCGTTTTCCTGCTGATACCAATGAGGATTCTTTTTTAGGCCCTGCGCTACTTCTGTCTCCATGCAGTTCGAAGCCTTGATGTGTGCGATCCATGGGTTTTTGATGGTTGTGATGTTTCCAATCTTGATGGAATCAGATGTTTCACCCCCTTCAAAGAATTGTTCCTCCGTGAACATCTCCATTTGTACCACATCTTCTGATTCCAACCATTTCAAGAATAGTCCCTCCTTGAGCATTTGGTCACTGTCCTGTGGTTCGAGTTCCGCTTTATACCAGGGTAAGCGTGACAGGATGTCCGCTTTCGCATTGGTCTTGCCGGGCACATGCCATAATTCGAAGTCATAGTCTTGTAACTTCATTTTCCAGCATCGCTGTCGTTGATTCAGGTCCTGAGGACGACGGAAATATTCCAGGTTCTTGTGATCAGTCAAGATTTCAAAATGTTGCCTGGCTTCGAGCAGATAGTGTCTCCAATCTTTCAATGCTTCCATGACTGCCAGAAGTTCCTTGTCGTATATCTCGTAATTCTGTTTGGCCACGGACATGGTCCGCGACAAGAACACGATGGGGTGCCATTTGTCGTCTTGCTTCTGAGAGAGTACTGCTCCAATTGCATAGCCCGATGCATCGGTTTCAACCCTGAACTGTCCCTCTGGTTTCGGTAATGCCAAGACTGGTGCTGATGTAATTGCCCGTATGAGACCTTCAAAAGCTTGCTGCTCTGTTGGTCCCCAAGTAAATGCCGTACCGCCTGTGAGCGCGGTGAGAGGTTTTGCGATGTTTGAGTACCCTTCAATAAAACGTCGATAGAAGTTAGCAAATCCAAGGAACTTCTGAACTTCCTTTTTTGATGTGGGTGCTCGCCAGTTTCGAATTGTATCCACCTTCTCAGTTTCCATCTCAACACGTCCCTCACCAACCACATATCCCAATATAGGACATTTCGTTACTTCCCATAAACACTTCTTCTCCTTTAGGAACAAATCATTGTCCGATAGGATCTGTAGGATTTCTTTGGTGTTTCGCGCGAGTTCTTCCTTGGTTTTACCGATAACCACAATGTCATCCATGTAGATCACGCATATACGTCGGCGGATCTGGTCCCGGAATAGACTAGCCATCATTCGAGAGAACGTTCCTGGGGAGTTGCAAAGACCAAAAAACATGACCAATGGTTCGAACAATCCTCGACTGGTGAGGAAGGCAGCTTTCCATTCATCGCCCTCCTTAATCCGGACGTTGTTATAGCCCCACATGATGTCCATTTTATTGAAGTAGACCGCATCTTTCAGTACGTCCAAGAGATCGGATATTCGTGGGAGTGGGAACTTGTCTTTGACCGTGAATTTATTGACCATGCGGTAATCTTGTACCAATCGTTTGGAGCCATCCTTTTTGTTGATGAAGAAGCAAGGGGAGGCATAAGGGGATTTGGACAGGCGGATCTTTCCTGTTGCTAGGCCCTCGTCAATGAATGCGTCCAATTATTCTTGTTCCTTTTGCGTCATAGGATATGTATTTCCCCCTAGTTCCTTTGGTGCGTCCGGTGTAAGTTCGATACCATGGTCCCATTCCCTCTCCTTTGGGATCTTATCAAAGTTCTCCTTCTTGAAGAGATGAGCAAATCGTTCAACATATGAGGGTCGTTTGGTTGTGGGAGGTGGTGTGGGAGTGACAGCTTCCAAAATAGGGTCTCCAGGCTTCCATTTCTGATCCGACTTTTTGGGTGCATCTTTGTCGTGCACCTCAACCATGCGAACCCGGTGTTTGTGACCATTAAGGTTAATCCTAAAATCTGAGTGTTTGGTTCGACATGTAGTTGGGCACCGGTAAAATGTTACCGTGCCGGTTGTCCAATTGATTGTGGGGTTGTGGTGTATCAACCAGTCATGTCCCAAGAGCATGTCCATCCTCCCAATGTCCAGTACCATTGCTTCCATGGTTTCCTGATGTGCTCCGAAATCCAGTTTGACTTCGGCAAGTTGGCTCGCTTTCTGTTGTCGATTTGGTGATCCATCCGCATTTAGAATTGCTATGGGTGGTATTCCTCGCGTGGGGAGGTTCTGTTCGCGTACTATTCTGGGATGAATGCATGTGCATTCACATCCGCTGTCAACCTCAGGTCGGATAACCTTTGGTCCTCGTCATGTTTTGAGCTGCGCTAACAGCCTGATTTCTCGTCTTTTCGGAGGTTTATCTCCCTTCACAATCTTAGTCGACGCAGCGGCTCGCTTGGCAGGGATGACATAGGTTCTATTGTCTGCAGTCATACAAGGCAAGCAAGTCCATTTAATAGATAAGGGTCGCGACTTAGCGTTGTTTAATCGGACCCTTCGGGAAAATCCTTCTCGTCGGCTTCTAAGATTGTGGTTTCATCATTCTCGGCATCTTCCTCGGACACCTTCCTAACCCTTCCAGAGTTCTTCTTTGGCTTGCGGCAGTTGCGCGCGATATGGCCTTCTTGGTCACAGTTGAAACACTTGCGACCATCTTTCTTCTTTGGAGCGCTACAGTCTTTAGCCAGATGACCGAAGTGCTGACAGTTGTAGCAACGGGCTACTCCTGCTTTGTCGATCTCCATGGCTTTGCCCTGACCACCATAAGTGGTACCTGATCCGGTGCGTATGTTGCCGCCACCTCGGATGACCAGTGCGTGTCCTTCCATCTGTCGTCCCTTGTTTCGGATCTCCTTTGCGTAATCGGTGTACGTCTTGCCATCGCTGGCCACTTGTTCAGAGATTCTGCGGTTGATGTTCTTCTCTAGGATGTATTTCCCAGTTTCTTCACCAAGGTTTGACAGCTTCAAGAGTTCTTTGAATTCATCGAAGAATTCATCAACGGTGCATTTCTCTTGTTTCAGGACTTCGAGTCTTGCTTTGGCAGCGACCGATTTGTTGGCGATGGAGAATCGTGTGGCGATATCATCGGAAAAACCTAGCCAGGTGATGTTCTCGTTGTCAACAGCAAGAGCGTCTAACTTGTTACTGGCCCAGTGCCTGCCGGACCCTTCCATCATGCGGGATAGTACTGCAAGAATCTTCTGATCATCTGTGAGGCTCTTTTGGAACCTGATGTATAGTTTGGTGGCTTTCCACCACTCGTCAAAGGTGTATCTGTCCTTGAACATCCCAGGATCCTTGATGATCTTGGATGTATCCATTGTTTGTACTGCTGGAGCTTCTGCCATGTCTAGAGTCTGCGGAGGAGGAGAGGAGTCAGCTTGTTGGGATGAAGATGGGGTTCGGGATACAGGTAAGGATTGAAAATGAGTCCCTGTTCTAGGCGTCTGTTCGATATCTGACTGCACGGAGTCAAAAGTAAATTTGTCAGGGGACTTGTCGGTGGAATCAGTGGCAAAATGTTCAGAATATTTCCTCTGTAAATCTCTAAGGAATCTCTGTTCCTGCGCATCTGTTGGTCGCGAGAAGGGGTCAAGTCTCTCGTTCCGTGCCCAACGGTTGTACTTGATCTGTTGCTCTTTGGTGGTGAAGTGGGCGTAGATCTACTGCTTCGAGTAAGACGTGATGATGTGGCTCTGGGATGTCTCGATGTGAGCGTCCTAATCAATCTTCTGATAACAGTTGTCTGGACACCGATAAACTCTCTGATCTCTGTGATCTGACCTGTCTGTGGTCCTTCTTGAACGCGAAAGCTTTCGAGTTCGTTCTGTCAGGCATTATAGCACGTGATCTGGTGTTGCTGAGCAAGATGGATGCTCTCTGCTATCTCGCCGTGGGGGCAATGCTCGTCGTTGTCTAGTTCTTCATCAAGCACCTGCTGTAGGATGCGACGGACCTCTGATTCGATGTACTGCTGGATGAGCGTAAAATCGATACTGTCTCGAGGACTTAGCTCCTCCTGTCAGGCTTCTGGCGTGCTGAATGGGTTACTGGTGAAGTCTTCAAAGAAGCGCGATGTCTTGACTCGTCTGGTAGTTGCTCTCTTCGCTCTGGGCGAACCTAACGAGATTTAGCAACTTGTTATGCTTAACAAACCGTTCCAAGGTTCGGGCAGAGTATGCAGGAAAGTGGAAAGGCGAAGAGCAAAGTGATTGCTAAATCTAAGGAATGTAGCTATGGTACATGGGGTTTATATAGTACTGGCTACGAGCGGTAGCGAGTGAGTCAGTAGCTGCTGAAGGCAGTGCGGGAGTCAGTAACTGCGGAAAGGCAGTGCGAAGTGAGTCAGACGACTGCGGACTGAGTAATCCCTACTGCGGAGTGCGAGTCAGCACGGGAGCGAAGTATACTAAAGGAGAATGGTAGAGTAAAGGTAAATGAATAAGCGGTCCAATGAGTCAAAGAAATAACGAAGGTACAATGCAAGGGAAAAGTGCGTAACATACAAACCGGTAAGTCCATAACAGGTACTTTCCTGGGATGGCAGACTCCAATGAGGAGATCATCAAAATTTTTGAAAGGTGGATGGATAAGATGAATCTCGTGAGGAATACCGCAAGCAACCTCAATGACACCCTGCACCATGGTGACAGGCCAAAACCATCCAAACTTTGCAACCACATTCGCCCATTGCTCAACAAGGAGTGGGAAAGTGATACCAACATCGTGCCTATCGTCAAAATACTCCAGCCATTGAATGATACTCGTCTGCAATCTCTTACGGCTGACCATTTGGACCAAATCAAGGAGGCCATTGGTCTGCTCAAGACTGTAACACTATCCGACATTAAGCTTTTCAAGAAACTAAAACAAATGGAGATGGGGTTGGGGTTTATTGGCACAATACACTGCGAACTTCAGGCTGCCACTGCAACCGCTAGAAGTTGCAATCCTGGGCCTGAGCTCGCAATGTTGTTCAAGGTGTGTTTTGATTATTTTCGTCCTCTCTCAACCCCTTGATATTTTCAACATAGGAAGCGGGATACATCCTAGATGTTTCCAAACCATGCTGCCCAGTTTGTGACCAAGTACTCTTGGCATTGTCACCGTCAAGCCAGCCCTTGGAGAAATTTGTCATGCAGGGCGCTCACCCTGTAATCTCAGCGGTCTCATTGCCGACTTTGCTTCCCCCGCAGATTGTCTACAGCATGAATATGAAGTTCGGGGAGCAATTGAGAGCAGGGCTCATCAAACTCATAAACAACGCCAAATGGAAGCGAAGCCGCACCTGATCTACAACCTCAATGAGGCTTTCCTTGGAGTCCCTCCTTCAGTGGGCGGTGTTGAGTCCTATGAGCAACCCAACTTATGGACAGTGACTATCCTTCAATATGCTTCGTGCTCTGATGCCTTCACCCTCCGGTATATTCTCCCTTGGTAATTCAATTTGATGATTCTCGTGCTTCAGTCTGGACTCTATCTACCTCGACATTTATATTGACTACAATGGGCATTCTTGGCCCCATTTGCCAACAAGACACCTTGTTTCATGTACTTCCTATATACTCGCCCAATATTTTTGGCATACCTAATTGTATATTATTTTGTACTCTCCAGTTGTGGCAGTATGACATTCAATGCAAATAGTACTTGACTTGAAGTCTGAGAGGAGTGACTCAAATGTCACCAGTGTGACGTCAGTCACAACTCATGATTCACGTGCTTTATGTACATATGTTTGTCACTCTGGGCCGTCTCAGACTCTCTCAGGCTACATCTCCTCAGAGTCCTGCGCTATGCAGAGCAAGAGTTGCGACTTTTTCAAGATGTCATCGCTATGAGTGGGTACCATCGCACAGGTGAGCACGGAGCGCTCTAGTCTGGTCTAATTCTGAAAGACCTCCTTGGCCTTTTCCAAGGCAGAAGAAAGTTGTTTCTTGGTCTTCGGGCAACTGCGTATGTGATATGTGTATGCCTGTGGTACTGAGAATGTCCATCCACAGATACAAGCTTGAGACCAAGCTGGTGGCACATTCATTACTAGAATAGCACCTAAAGGAGGATGTATGATGTGGGGGGGCCACCTGCCGTGCAGTGGAGGGGCGTCCTGTTGAAAGAAGTGCGAAGTACCCTTTTTGACTCAAAAGGGTTGTGGCAATGCAGTGAGTCATTGACTGGTGCCCAGCGATCAAGGACCAAATCATAGTCAATGTTGAGGGTGGTCGCATCGCCAATAGTTGAAAGGCCGAAGGCCCAGATCATTAAGGGCAGGGAAGGCGTAGCTGATGTGAGAGTTGGCAGAGATAGTAAACCATCTGGGATTTATGAAGGACCAGGAGCGAAAGTGCTCAAGATCCACCTGCGTTTGAAGTTGACATAACACAGTAATGATTGAGGTACTCGTGAAGGTCCAGGATGCTGGGAGGTTGTGGCCAATATGAGAGATGTAGAAAAGACAGGCAACAATGCGGGATTGTAGCAAGACCAGGAGTGAAAGCGCTCAAGATCCACCTGCGTTTGAAGTTGACACACAACACAGTAATGATTGAGGTACCGGTTCGGGTGCTAATAATGGAGGAGCAGCCCAACCAGGAGCAAAAGCGATCAAGATCTGGCTCTGCCATACGATGCATCCTCGCGTGAAACGGTGCTGGACATCTCAACAAGTGGGATGTTCCCGGTGTGCGAATTATCTTGGGTGAAGAAAAGATAAAATCAGGTGAAAAAACGCCGGAAAATGGAAGACGTGGCACGGTGAGAAGCTATGGAGACTTCAGGTCATCTTGCCGCTGAGCTGCCTTTGAATGAGGTGAATTGCCTAGCCACCGCGTCTAGCCACTGTCATTGCTTACCGAGAGATTGTGTTCAGGCCACCAAGACAACCGTCAACTATGATGATCTCCATCAACCTATAGTGGAACGGAGGACGTGCTGAGAACATCACCAATTGCCAAAGCACTATTGGGATATAGCACCTGAACCTCCAGCCGCACTTCCCCCTGCATCTTTGCAGGCCCTGTCAGATTGTGCGCAAGCGGAGCCAACAACAGTATCTCAGCCCCCATCTCAGCAATTCCCGGCGCCTGCGTCTCTGGTCAGAAGGATCATCAAATCCGCGCGCAATGGATTTGGCCTTTTCTGACAATACCACGCAACTCGCTTCCCTGACCACGATCCTAGCGACAACATCACACCCAACGACTTGATAGACGCATCCTCAGACCTGTCTTCCACCCTCTGGCCCACAGCTACCGCCCATATCCGAACCAATCAACATTTCTGCTAGGAGAATGGTATTGGAATGATGGTGAAAAGAAATTGCAGTCCAGCTTCCAGAATCTCCTCAAGATAGTTGGACATCCAGACTTTCACCCGGAGGATGTTGCAGGCAAGAATTGGCGACTTATTGACACCCAGCTTAGCGGAGAGCACTGCGAGGAGGACGATGGCTGGGAGGACGAACAGGATAGCAGACCCAGAGGGTGGATCCAAACGCCAATTAAAATTAATGTTCCCTTTCAAAAATGAATGCTGCACCCGGGTCAAAAAGAGTTCGACACGGGCATTCTTCATCATCGCAAGTTGACCTCCATGATCAGGGAGAAAATCACCCGACCCTCCGTGCACCCCCACCTCCATTTCAAACCTTACAAATTATTTTGGCAACCAAATGATGCTCCTCAGCCAGTCCGGGTCCACGGCGAGCTGTACACATCAGAGGCGTTCATCAAGGCTCATAGCAAGCTCCAAGATTCTCCCCAAGAACCGGGATGCGACCTTCCAAGGGTTGTGGTTGGTCTCATGTTCGCCTCTGATGGCACCCACCTCACGTCTTTCAGCAACACTAAATTGTGGCCTGTTTATCTCATGATAGGAAATGAGTCAAAAGATCGAAGGTCTAAACCTTCCTGTCATGCATTCGAACATGTTGCTTATCTGGAAACGGTGTGTGAAACCACGTATGCCGATGTCATGCGGACCTCGATCCTGTTGAATGATAGCTCCCTGATGCCTTTGCAACCTTTGCCGTGGAGAATATCAGCAAGGGACCCAATTCCACATTTATGGGGCATTGCCATTGAGAAATGTACCATGCTCAATGGTCAATCATCCTCGACGATGAATTTCTGGAAGCATACCGGCATGGAATGGTCGTCAAATGTTGTGATGGCGTTTGGTGCCATTTTTACCCACGCATATTCACATATTCCACAGATTACAAGGAGAAGTGAGTTCTCACCACATTGTCAGAATACTAAAAACTCATATATCTTAGAATACTACTAGCCAGCATCTGCAATCTTGGTCGCTGCCCTTGTCCTGGGTGTCTCATACCATTGGATCATGTTCCTAATATGGGAATGTGTCAGGACATGGCGCAGCGCCTGTCCCTCGCCCATATCAACAGTGTGAAGCGTCGTAATCGTGTTGAGGCTGCGCGAGAGGTCATATATGGGAGCAACTGCGGGGTTGACAGCGCGGGTGTGGAGAGGCTTCTAAAAGAGGATTCTCTGGTTCCAACAGCAGGGAGTGTGCCTTTTTGTTATGCAGCTGAGGTTAACAACCCACTGTTTCAGAATGCATTCTCAGATAAGCCATCGCCACTTGACTTCAATATGTTTGACATGCTAGTTGTAGACCTAATGCATGAAGTTGAGCTTGGCGTCTGGAAGGCAGTATTCATCCACCTGCTACGCATTCTAGACTGCGGGAATGAAAACCTGAAATATGAACTGGATCGGCGTTAAGCATTATTAGTACAACCTTTGGGATCTAACACTAAGCTTCAACTTCATTAGCTTCAGAGAGATTCCGCCTTTTGGGATTGATGGTGTAAGGAGAACAACGACGAACCGGTCAGAACTAAAGAAGATGACGGCACATGATTACGAGGATATGTTGCAAGTAAGTAGGGTTGACAGCTAGATTTAAAATGAACATAACTCAAGTCTAAATGCTCATCCAGTGCGCCATCCCGGCCTTTGATGGCCTCCTTCCTGAACCCCACAATACATGTATTCTCCAGCTTCTGTTTGATCTGGCTCACTGGCATGGTCTTGCCAAGCTACGGATGCACACGGACCTCACTCTAGGACTTTTGTCACAAGTCACTACATCTCTGGGCGACAGACTTCGCGGATTCCAGGAGGAGACATGTGTAGCATTTCCAACACGGGAATTGGAATGCGAGAAGGTTGCCCGAATGCGGCATCAGGAAAAAAACATGGCCACAACGGAACCAGGATCTTCCGACTCGAAATCTCAGAAAGGTCACAGTGCGAGACAACCGAAACGGTTTAACTTGAAGACTTACAAATACCATGCACTTGGCGACTATCATTATACTATTCGGCGATTCAGTACAACAGACTCATACTCTACTCAGCCAGTAAGTTTCTCTTGACACCCTGATTGAGCCACTTGATATCAACCGCCTATCAGAGTGAGCGGGAGCACCGAACTTCAAAAGGGTGGTTCATTCAGACTAGTGGCCGATTGATACCACAGCAATTGTCAAAGATCAAACAGCGACAACGACACATCTGCATGATCCGCGAAAACATAAATGGCTTTCCCTCTCAAATAGAGCTGGAGGATATAACCGTCAATCCCAGGGTTCATTACAATATGGGAATGTCACAGAAATTCCCTGTGCATATTCCCACCTTTCTACAATGGAATGGTGGCGATCCTGCCATCAAGGTGACCGGTTTTGTCTCTTTTATATGTGCTCCCTCAAACCTCTAGTACAGAATTTTTTTCCAAAGCTGAGAGACCATCTACTCCCCTGTATCCAAGCGGCACTTGGCATATCATCCACCACTGATCACATATGAATGTCCCCATCCTGGGTAGTGTTTCAAGGTCCAGTCTGGTCCGGTTTTTTGCCCAAAATTTTTGAGACCAAAGACCAAGACCAGGTGAGTGGTCTCTCTGAAAAACTAAGACCAGGACCAGTTTAAACCGGTTTTTTGGCCAAAAAACCGGTTTAAACCTATGAACTGCATAGAACCAGGGGGGATGGTCTTTGTATTTTTGAAAAGATGAACCAGGACCACCCCCTGGTTCAGTCTGGTCTCAGTCTTCTCTGTGGTCTTTGAGACTGGACCTTGAAACACTAGTCCTGGGCGACAACCTCTCTTTCTTTGAGTAGGCTAGCCGAAGGAACTCCCTTGGCTCCCGCAGAGAGATCACTCTCTGCTCCCACATCTGGGAAGGTTGTCAACGAGGACATTGACACCGATATTGGTATTGTATTGCCTGTGTTAGCAAGCATGTGTGATTCAGGTTGGGCCTCATCATTGAGACCTTGTATGTAGGGGTCATCTCCTACTCGCAGCCACATGGCACTCATTTGAGAGTGTTCCCTGCAGCCATGCTCTTGGTCCATTGAAATGCTTATCCAGACCAAATCATTTGTGGTGGGTGTCCACCACCCATCCCATCAATCTATCACGGTTGGAAGACCATGTTCTGCTACACAGTGTTGATGTTCCATATCAACCATCACAATCTCTTTGTGGATTCATCATGTGATGGACTAAATAATATAGTCCATATAGATATGCATGATGGACCCATGCAGGCAGTATGCTGCCTTCAAGCAGGAGATGGATAATCTCGTTTTGCCCAAAATTGGTGCTTAGTGCCAGTTCCTCTGACACTTGCAGTATCTGTATGATGCCATCTGTTCAGTCATCTAAAATTGTATTGTCAGGATGATCCTGATTCCATGATGCAACATGGTCTTCATACAGCCCAGGAAGGGCAAATACTATTGCTAGTTGTCGCACAACATTACATTGTGCGGTTTGATGATGGGGGGGACTGAGCGCACACATCAGCATGTATCCCCATAGTGTTCGGAGATGGACTCAATAGCTCAAGTCCATCACAATTCCTCCTATGAAATTCTTCAATCCTGGGCGGCAGTGGTATGAGATCCATTTCGTTGTATCATCCAGGTTGAGGGCATCTGTTTTTGCAGGTTTTGCAATGCCTGCACCTCTGGTTCGATTGCTGCGGCTGGATTGGAGTACTGAGACGTCTCTTGGTACTGGCTCAAATTGTGCAGCAGAATGGGGCGGCTGTAATGGCTGTCTCATTTCTCGTACATTGTAAGACTGTCCCGCTTCCCACATGGATCAATCATGGTGATCAGGATGGAATGACAGTGCGATGCTTCTGAATCATGTGAGAATGAGGTACATCTCCACCCGTTCATAGTCAGCTGCTCCCCACCTTCCCTTGATGATTTCGACTGCCAGTCGAACTTTGTCTACTGTGCAAGGGATACCTCACAATAAGTTTTGATAAATGGTGTGCCTGGACGGCACATCATACCCTTCATTGTTTCTCAACACATAGTCGGCAGCCTCTACAGCCATCCTCCCTGCATACACTGTATTTGTATATGGATCCCTATAGATGAAATCTGTGTTTCCCGGAATGAGTTATCTCGTTCCCATCTTCGATTGATGCATACTGAACCAATGAGGTTGGAAGGTCGATCCTCCGACAGGTTGTTGATCCTGTTTTGCCGTTGCTGAGCCTCAGTGGCAGTGGCAACTGGACCATCGTCTGACAAATAATCATCATCATCTGATAACGGCAATGCAGCCTTCTTTGGCAGTGTCTTTGGTGCAACTTGTCATTGCGGCAACGGATGGCAAGGTGGGGGGACGGTGTGTTCGCAGACCACCTCCTTCACCTTGGGAGCCATTTCTTGAGGACTTTCCATCCTCGGGGCTGGGCCCATTTGGGGGAGAGTTGTCCTCTCCCTTGACAATTGTTGTTGTGGTGCTGGCAATGTTTTAATGGCAGGGTTACGACCCCACCTGCTGTCGGTTGGTTGACCTTCTCAACAATGATAATGGTCAGCCACATTTTGAGATGTTCCTGCCATGGGTAGTTGATATTTGCATTGCTGTTTACTACTTGGCTCATTGTGCACTGGGGCTGACAGTGAGTCAGCCCAGCGTTTTCGCGTTTGTTCAGATTGACTGGCCATGGATGCCAGTATCTCGTTCTGAGCCTGTACGGCTTGGTCTCATTGTTGGGTTACTTGATTGAGTTGATCCAGCAGGTTCTGAATCATAAACACAGTGATTTCATGGCCTGTCCCATCTAGCATGTCCTGTGCTACCAATGGACCTATTCCATATTGTTCCAGTTGTTCTATGAGTCTCCACTCATATTCTTTGTTGTTGGTGTATCAACAGAGGTCTGCCTCCGTTGCACGGCCCTTCCCTTTGTCCTTTTTTACCTCTCTTTTCTTGTTTGGAGGGTAGCTATCCACATCCATCTCGTGTGGGGCGCGTTCTGCTGTTTGGATAAAGAGCGGCAACATCAGATTTGTTGGCCGCGGCGATTGCGCTGTTAGCCATTGCTGAGGCAGCGGCAAATCCTCGTGTTGCGTCATCTGCAATGCCATCTGAATTTGTTGCTGTTGTTGAGGCCAAGGGTTTCCTTGGCCTCTGGTATTCATCCAGAATCCCTGAGGCAGATAGTACCCAGGAGGAAGTCCAAATTGCGGGTATGGTTGCCCCATACATATTGTAGCTTGTGGTGCAAACTGGGCACCTTGCTGCAGCTGCTGGGGCATCCCAAAGCTGAATGGGTATGATTGACCCATACCTGTCTGCGTAAACACAAACATGTTCGGTTGATTTTGCGAAGGTGGTTTCAACATATCCTGTTGCTCTCCCTCCCAACCAGAACCTGTCATTGGGTTCGATGCTCCTTGCGAAGGGCAAGAGCCAGCGCTCTTGCCACTCAATACTGTATGTGGTTTGTTTGAGTCTGTGGGTTGCATGATGCTTGTAGTACAGTAACTCAAAAAAAATGTTTGACACTTTTTGAATATCTGTTGAATAACTTTGGATCTGATATAAATAATACCAAGGTGTTGGTATATGGAAGGAAGGATTTGATCAGGGCCATCCATCAAAAAAGTGTTTCTGTATTTTTGATTAGTATCCATGGAGATATGATCAGTTCAAAACAGGGACTCATTGAATCAATTGTTTGAGGGGGTATCAGAAATATCAGAATCTGATGCTCCACTGATTCTATAGCAACCAATGAGTGACAAACAGTTGCTATAGTGATGCTACCTGTGATTGGACCTGGACTGAAGGTATTTATGCCCTCAGAATATTTCAAATTCAACATGCACCCCATCTCCTCTGCTCAGAAGGAAAACATCCTTTCTCTGGTCTCCAATGGTCATTCCACCTGCTCTATTGCCTCTAGCCTGGGTATCAGTCAGCCTACTGTATCCAGAGTGCTCCAGAACCTCCTTCCAAATTGCCAAACTCCTTCTGCTGGTTGTTCTTCCAAGCTTTCCACTACTGCTCATCATGCAGTTATTCAACAAATTACAACTGGCAAGGCTGCCAATGCTGTGGAGGCCACCAACCACATCAATACCACCATTCCCAGCCCTGTCTCCTCACAAACCATCAGAAATCTCCTCAAAAGTAAGGCAGTAACAAAGAAGAAAAAACCATACCTCAAATTGACACATCACAAGCAATGCTTGGCCTTTGCTCTCAAGTACAAGGAGTAGACTGTGGAGGACTGGAAGAGGGTTATTTGGTCAGATGAGACAAAAATCAACAGATTTGGGTCAGATGGAAAGCAGTGGGTCTGGAAAAAGAAAGGAGAGGGGTTGATTGAAGGAGAGGTGGAGGAAACACCGAAGTTTTGAGGTGGAAACATCATGGTATGGGGCTGTATGGAATGGAATGGAGTTGGGAAACTTGCAGAGGTTGAGGGGAGGATGGATGGTGATCAATATGTGGGCATTTTGGAGGGTCACTTGCTGCCCAGCATAGATGAAAGTGGAATTTCTGAAGAGGCAGTAATTTTTTAGCAGGACAATGACTTGTCCAACAAGTCTAAAAACTGGATGCACTGCTGACACTGATGAGTCTTTCTAGAGAAAAAAATGTATTAGAAAAGAGGAATTCTCTTTCCCTTTCCTTTATCATCAAAAAAGACACAAAGTGTTATATATAGAAAAATTCAAGAAACATATAATGTGTTTTCTAAGGATTTCTTTTAGTAAAACTTTTCATTTTTACAAGGGTTTTTTTCAAAGATAAACTTATTCCATTGTTCAAACAATGGATTTAGTTTTTTCTCAAGAAATCCTTTAGGATAAACAAAAGGTTTTTTGTCCAAAAATATTTGGAAAAGACATTACATGTTTCTTAAAAATTTCCATGCAATATACTTGGTATTTTTCTTAAAGATACATCCAAGAGAAAGAGGATTCCTCTTTAATAATAGATTTTTTCTCCAGAAAAACTTATTAGTGTCAGGAGTGATGGAGGGGCAAGGAATTGTGGTCCTGGATTGGCC
This sequence comes from Entoloma clypeatum, assembly GCA_963565915.1. Lineage (NCBI taxonomy): Eukaryota > Fungi > Basidiomycota > Agaricomycetes > Agaricales > Entolomataceae > Entoloma > Entoloma clypeatum. Next base: position 801,789 of record OY751494.1, read on the forward strand.
TTCATAGTCTCCAGATATAAAGATGCAACAGAGCAGGTGGAATGACGGCCAGAGAAAGAATGTTTTTCTTCTAAAAAAAGAAAATAGGGCGCGTGTTGAATTTAAAACATCCTGAAGGCATTTTGACTGCTTAAATATCTTCAGTCCAGGTCCAATCAAAGGTAGCATCACTATAGCAACTGTTTGTCACTCATTGGTTGCTATAGAATCAGTGGAGCATCAGATTCTGATATTTCTGATACCCCCTCAAATAATTGATTCAATGAGTCCCTGTTTTGAACTGTTCATATTTCCATGGATACTAATCAAGATTACATAAGTGTTTTTTGATGGATGGCCCTGATCAAATACTTCCTTCCATATACCAACACCTTGGTATTATTTATATCAGATCCAAAGTTATTCAACAGATATTCAAAAAGTGTCAAACATTGAATCAATTTTTTGAGTCACTGAAGTCAAGTGTTAATACCTATCGACCAATTATCTGCAAATACAATTCCACATGATTGCTCCCATGTCACTTCTTTTCTGAAATATGTGTGCTGCAATAATTGCATTGTGTGCACCTGCCAGATTCTTGTTCAGCAAATGATGTGATTCTCTTTGGGATCACACCATCCGCCCATATCTCCTTCATCATTGAAGGCATATACCCACTATTCAGTTCAAATGGTGCAAACTTGGTCGTTTCTGCCACACTTGCGTTTAGTGTTTACACTAGCACTGTCTACTATACATTGAGGGCTTGACTGGAGACATTCTCGCGAGAGGCTTGGCAAATGTGCGCCTCGCTTCGCGTCCAAATGGTCCATATGGGGAATAGCCAATGACATCGGATCGAACAGACCGAGATTGGGTTTGATACACCACGATCAATGTGCATTACATGGCAGACATATTGATATGGATCGGTTGTTTATTGGTTGCTTACCAAGATGACCCTTAATCAAAGCATCTGATACCTCGCAGTAACTCATTGGCATCGTCGCGAGGTGTATCAATAGACTGAGATAGTGGAATAGTGTCCTCACAAGCATGATAGAGGTAGAATATGGAGAAAAGAACGTACCTGTCACATTGTCAACCACATGGACACATCACGACGTCTCTAGCGAAGGCTTACTTGACTGGATACCCCTTAGCGAGACCACATGCATCCCTTTTCTATATTTATTGCAGCTCATGTATAAAGTCTCATAGTTTCGTCGTAGATAGGAGAGGTTAGATTGTGCCCCAGAATTGATAGCAATTGTCTTGTGCATCTGTCGTCGTTCGCGAGTATCATTAAAGCCTCGAGATTGTTTGGTTTGCATCAGAAGTCAGTCGCGATTGTGTTTTGTGTGTTCGAGAACTTGTCAATCGTCAAATTGTGTTATCTATCAGTCGTATTGGTCATTGTTGTGTTCGTATTTGGTCGAGATCATGTTCGCGAAGTCTTGTTGGTTTGGAAATCACAAACCTCGGTTCATTATCTATTGAGAACTATCTCTAAGTCTTGTTTGAGACTTATTGAGCCATTGTTAAACGAGTTATTCAATTGTTGTTTGGAAGAGTCGCATCCTGAGTGATCCCACTCATCACCCCAAACTATATCGATTGAGAAGTACACATCGCGAGACTTGTTCGGTCTTTGTTGTTGTGTTTGGTGTTTGTGTGTGTGATAGAGATATCGCTCGCGCTCATCCCCAGACTCACTTCCTTTGTTTCAGCGGGTGAAACAATGTCAACATGAGCAGCTTGGCCCCTAGTACTTGGTGGAGTTCCCTCCACCATTTCAACGTAAATTTGGAATCTTGATCGCTTACAATCAAACTTGGTAGGCCATGCAGCCGGATGATTTCACGTATATATACCCAGGATAACTGGGTTGCTGTCATCATTGTATGAACTGGGATTAAATCAATCATGCTTGTCATTCAACAAATAATTACCCAAAGGTAATTACGCCCCTTAGCTTCCGGAAATGGACCCACAAAGTCCATTTCTATCAAATCCCACGGCTTGGTGGGTGTTGGGAGTGGGTGCAATTTACCCATTGGTGCATGGTTATTTCCTTTGGCATATTGACATGCATCACAGGATGCGCAATACTTGTGCACCTCCTTCACTGTCTGCGGCCACCAATACCACCAGCAAGTATACTCGTTGGTGCGGTGACTCCCAAAATGTCCAATTGTTTCATGCACTTGAGTAACCACATTGCAAATTAACTCACGATTGTTTGAAAGACAAAGTATGTTGTCGCCTCGCAGATTCTTTCGCCATATAGTTTTCTTGCTATCAACTATAAACTTGGCATAATCCCCTGGCTTATCAAGGATAAGTGAACACAGCTTATCCTGTTCATACCCGGCCCTGATGCGGAGAAGGAACTCCTCATCACCGAGTTTATTCGGTTTAATATCATTGGGCCTTGCAACTACCATGTCGGCGAGGGTTACCTCGCCTTCTCGTGACCTTTGTGACCCATTGGTCGCATTTTGTGAGACCTCGGGCAGGGATTCCTCCCTGTCATTTCCTGTCAAAGCTGGTGTCCGTTGTTGGTTGGCTGCCTCCTGCATGAGTGCAGCTTCGACGTCCCAGATCTTGTGTCGTTCTTGAAGGCGACAACTCTGCCTAATTTCCTCTTCCCACATGGCTTGAATCTCGATGATGTGTTCCGTTATTGCTGGTTTGGTAGATCCTCTCCAGATGGGTCAATATATGCGTCCACATGCACATAATCATGTTCCTTGTGAACATCATACCTCATATCACTCTCATAATATCAAGAGAGACAAATCAGCAACTTTGTTCAAGTCGCCCTTAATATAAGTGATGTCAATGTCAAACCTTGACATATAATCCAACCATCTGCGTTGATGGGCTGTCAACATCGATTGAGTCTTAAAGAACTCTAATTGTTACAGCGGTAGCCTACAATCGATGCAAGGTCCTAGTCACGTGGGTTCATACTGTTTCCACACAAGTCCCTCAGTAGGACGACTTGTTCAAGATCAGCGAGTTCCTCAGAAGGACGACTCGGTTCAAGGTCTGGCAGAGCTAAGTCCTCGCAAGGCACTTAGTTGGAGAGCATTCGAAGAATAGACAAGTAAGTGTTGTATGCCTAGGTCAAGCTAAGGACCTCTACTCTAAGGTTACAGGTCTTATATACATTATCCTATGGCTATAAATAAGTAAATGCTGCATAGGAGCTAAATAGGCCATTGGTTAGATAGATGTTTGAAGTAGGCTGTGGCATAGGAGTCAGAGATAAGGCCTCAAGGCCGTGAGTCAGAGATAACAAGTGAAAATGTATCTAAAAGGGGAATTGTCTGAGTCGATGTGAGTCATAGCACAAACCCATGTCTGTCCCACTCCCCAGCCCCACGATTCATGTGCGCATGGATGGCATTGAGTGCGAGTGAGGCCATTGGGTGCAGCTGCAGGTCCTGTTGGACAGGAGAGAGGGGCGATTGGACATGTGTGGACAGCATTGGGCGTTGGGTGCGAGTGACGTCGTTGGGCGTTTGAGTGCAGGTCATTGGACATGAGTTGGGGGGCTGTTTGGCATGAGAGACAGGCGTTGGGGACAAGTGGGGACTGTTGGGCATGAGTTGAGGCAGTTGGGCATGAGAGACAGGCGAGGGACACCATTTGGGGCGAAAGGAGGCCGTTGGACGCCAGTAGGGGTTGTTGGATGCGAGAGTGGGCCATTGGGCATGAGTGGGGGCCATTAGGCACGAAGGGAGGCCATTTGTTATGCTTAACAAACCGTTCCAAGGTTCGAGCAGAGTATGCAGGAAGTGGAAAGGCAAAGAGCAATGTGATTGCTAAATCTAAGGAATATAGCTATGGTACATGAGGTTTATATAGTACTGACTATGAGCGGTAGCAAATGAGTCAGTAACTGCGGAAGGCAGTGCGCATGAGTAAGACGACTGCGGACTGAGTAATACTACTGCAGAGCTGAGTAAGGTTACTGCTGCGGAGCTGAGTAAGGCTACTGCGGACTGAGTCCTACTGGGAATCTAAGGGAACGAAAGTAGCTATTAGACATAGTGTATTCATAAGAGGGTGCCGAGTCAGGATGATAAGTAAAAGAGATGATGTCGTCCACATACCGTAGAGTCCATAACATGTTCCCCCCTTCAAGCTCTGTGTCCACACAGAGTCATTGTCCCCATCCCTCATTGTTGTTGGGATCAGACCAGTTCGGACTCTCCTTGAGGCTCCAATCATATATCAGCTCTTCGTTGATGGCAATGGCGAGTTTGAGGCCTTTGATAGCCAGCCGAATACGTCGATTTTTGATGATGAGGGTGCTGGTGTAATTCCCGAGAATTTGTTTCTCCTCAGGGCTGGGGGCGACGGGAGGTTGGACAGCGAATGAAGCCGGATGTGCATCTGGCGATGAAGGAGGTCGGCAAGGGAAGTTTTGAGGGCATGGATTTGGTCTCTCATGGAGAGTGCTTCGTTCATGAGAGCAGTGATGGCAGGGTTGATGTCGGTGGTGGAAGTGGAGGTAGTGGTGGTGTTGGACATGGCAGCGAGGATGGTTGAAAGATAGAAGAAGAATGGGGAGGCTATATTTGGCAGGGGAGTAGACTAGAGTGGGGAACTCAGTGTGTGTTTGACTGATGAGGTCGGTACTGTCATAGATTTCGAAGGAAATCTTGGATCAGATCTTGAGTGTTCTGAACATTTGTCCAAGGTTCCCATGTGTTCTCTTCTGGGCCATATCCTTCCCATTGGACGAGGTACTGAATCTTTCCACGGAACTTCTGACATCTTCCAAGTCTTTGGAAGGTCAAGAAGGTACGTGCTAGCCCCTTTCTTCTCGAGGACTTTGAATGGTCCATGACAGAGTGCATCAAGTTTCTTTGAGGGGTGATCGGTCCTGATGTTAGTCCCTTCTAGCCACATCTTATCTCCAATGTGGTAGTCCCGAGACGGACTTCGTTGTGTGTCAACTGACTTCTTCATCTGATCCTGTGCTTGTTTCAGCGCTGCATTGGCTTCTTCTTGTGCCTGTTTGAGTCTCTTCAAGAAGTTGTTGGCAGCCGGATTGGTATCTTCTAACACAAGTTCTCCCTTCCAAGGATGTAAACCATAGTTGAGGTAGAATGGGGTGTGCTTCGTCGCCTGATGTTCCTTGTCATTGTACTGGAACTCTGCGATTGCGATCCACTCAGCCCAATCATCCTGTAGATGGTTGACAAAGTTCTGTAAGAACACCTCCGTTTCCTGATGCCATCACTCGGCCTGTCCATTGGTCTGTGGGTGGTATGTGGTGGACAGATTCCTCTTGATCCCTAACATGCGGCAGAGTATCTCCATGAACTTCGCGGCGAACTGGGGTCCCCTATCGCTGATGATCTTCTTGGGGATCCCATGAAGCTTCCATATCTGATCTAGTGTTTTGAAGTCGAGTCTCAAAGACCTAGAACTGAACCAGAACCAGACTGGTAAAGACTGGTGAGAGACTGGACTGCAGTCTCAAGTTTCAGATTTTTGAGGATTGACCAGTCTCAGGTTCTTCAAATTTTGGAAAAAAAGAAGACTGGTTCAACACCAGTCTTGATTTGAGACTCAAAAAATGTAAACTGGTCATAGGTTCATACAGGTTCATATGGGTTCACATAGATTTTGTTCATCAAAGCTTCTATGAAACATTTTGAAATGTGTTATAAATGATATTTTGAAACAGTTTTAATAAATTGGAAAATAACCAGTTTAAACCAGTTCAAACCAGTCCTGGTTTACTTTTTTGAGAGAGGAAAGACTGGTTCACCAGTCTTTGACCAGTCCAGTCCTGGTTTCAGTTTTTTGGAGAAACCACTCAACCAGTCTTGGTTCTAGGTTCTTAATTTTTGGGCAAAAAACCGGACTGGACTGGACTTTCAAACACTAATCTGATCCCAATAGATCTTGGCTAATCCTTCAGCCAATAATTCCATGGTTGTTGGAATGAGGTGAAGCATCTTCAAATGTCTATCCGTGATGACCAGAATTGCATTTTTTCCATCAGATTCTGGTATCGGTCCCACAACGTCAATCCCTATGTCTTCCCATGGGTGACTTGGTGCTGCATGGGGATGTAACGGAGTATGTCCCTTCTGTCGGTTGATCTTGTTGCGTTGACAAGTGTTGCAACCTTTCACATACTTCTTCACATCATCAGGATGGTAGGCCACCAGTAGGTGCAAGTGAGGAGTTCATGTGTTTGGTACTGTCCTGGATGTCCAGCCACTGGTGCATCATGTGATTCAAACATCAACTCTTGTTGTAATTGTGGATCTGGTGGGACATAGACTCGTTCTCCTGCATAGGTGATCCCATTTTCCTGCTGATACCAATGAGGATTCTTTTTTAGGCCCTGCGCTACTTCTGTCTCCATGCAGTTCGAAGCCTTGATGTGTGCGATCCATGGGTTTTTGATGGTTGTGATGTTTCCAATCTTGATGGAATCAGATGTTTCACCCCCTTCAAAGAATTGTTCCTCCGTGAACATCTCCATTTGTACCACATCTTCTGATTCCAACCATTTCAAGAATAGTCCCTCTTTGAGCATTTGGTCACTGTCTTGTGGTTCGAGTTCCGCTTTATACCAGGGTAAGCGTGACAGGATGTCTGCTTTCGCATTGGTCTTGCTGGGCACATGCCGTAATTCAAAGTCATAGTCTTGTAACTACATTTTTCAGCGTCGCTGTCATTGATTTAGGTCCTGAGGGTGACAGAAATATTCCAGGTTCTTGTGATCGGTCAAGATCTCGAAACATTCCCTGGCTTCAAGCAGATAGTGTCTCCAATCTTTCAATGCTTCCATGACCGCCAGGAGTTCCTTGTCATATATCTCGTAATTCTGTTCAGCCACAGACATGGTCTGCGACAAGAATGCGATGGGATGCCATTTGTTGTCTTGCTTCTGAGAGAGTACCGCTCCAATGGCATAGCCCAATGCATCGGTTTCAACCCTGAACTGTCCCTCTGGTTTCGGTAATGCCAAGACTGGTGCTGATGTAATTGCCCATATGAGACCTTCAAAGGCTTGCTGCTCTGTTGGTCCCCAAGTAAATGCTGTACCGCGGTGAGAGGTTTCGCAATGTTTGAGTACCCTTCAATAAAATGTTGATAGAAGTTAGCAAATCCAAGGAACCTCTGAACTTCCTTTTTTGATGTGGGTGCTCGCCAGTTTTGGATCATATCCACCTTTTCAGTTTCCATCTTGACACGTCCCTCACCAACCACATATCCCAATATAGGACATTTTGTTACTTCCCATAAACACTTCGTCTCTTTTAGGAACAAATCATTGTCCGATAGGATCTGTAGGATTTCTTTGGTGTTTTGTGTGAGTTCTTCCTTGGTTTTACTGATAACCACAATGTCATCCATGTAGATCACACAGATACGTCGGCGGATCTGGTCCCGGAATAGACTAGCCATCATTCGAGAGAACATTCCCGGGGAGTTGCAAAGACCGAAAAACATGACCAATGGTTCGAACAATCCTCGACTGGTGAGGAAGGCGGCCTTCCATTCATCGCCTTCCTTAATCCGGACATTGTTGTAACCCCACATGATGTCCATTTTATTGAAGTAGCCTGCATCTTTCAGCACATCCAAGAGGTCGGAGATGCGTGGGAGTGGGAACTTGTCTTTGACCGTAAATTTGTTGACCATGTGGTAATCTTGTACCAATCATTTGGAGCCATCCTTCTTGTTGATGAAGAAGCAAGGGGAGGCATAAGGGGATTTGGATGGGTGGATCTTTCCAGTTGCTAGACCTTCATTGATGAATGCGTCCAATTCCTCTTGTTCCTTTTGTGTCATGGGATATGTATTTCCCCCTAGTTCCTTTGGTGCGTCTGGTGTAAGTTCGATACCATGGTCCCATTCCCTTTCCTTTGGGATCTTATCAAAGTTCTCCTTCTCAAACAGGTGAGCAAACCGATCAACATATGAGGGTCGTTTGGTTGTGGAAGGTGGTGTAGGAGTGACAGCTTCCAAGATAGGGTCTCCAGGTTTCCATTTCTGACTTGACTTCTTTGGTGCATCTTTGTCGCGTACTTCAACCATGCAAACCCGGTGTTTGCGACCATCAAGGTTAACCTTGAAATCCAAATGTTTGGTTCGACATGTAGTTGGGCACCGGTTAAATGTTACCGTGCCAGTTGTCCAATTGATTGTGGGGTTGTGGTGTACCAACCAGTCATGTCCCAGGAGCATGTCCATTCTCCCAATGTCCAGTACCATTGCTTCCATGGTTTCCTGATGTGCTCCCAAATCCAGCTTGACTTCGGCAAGTTGGCTCGCTTTCTATTGTTGATTTGGTGATCCATCCACATTTAGAATTGCTATGGGTGGTATTCCTCACGTGGGGAGGTTCTGTTCGTGTACTATTCTGGGATGGATGCATGTGCGTTCACATCCACTGTCAACCTCAGGTCGGATAACCTTTGGTCCTCGTTGTGTTTTGAGCTGAGCTAACAGCCTGATCTCTCGTCTTTTCGGAGGTTTATCTCCCTTCACAATCTTAGTCGATGCAGCGGCTCGCTTGGCAGGGATGACATAGGTTCTATTGTCTGCAGTCATACAAGGCAAGCAAGTCCGTTTAATAGATAAGGGTCGCAACTTAGCGTTGTTTAATCGGACCCTTTGGAAAAATCCTTCTCGTCGGCTTCTAAGATTGTGGTTTCATCATTCTCGGCGTCTTTCTCGGACACCTTCCTAACCCTTCCGGAGTGTGGCAGTTGCGCGCACTATGGCCTTCTTGGTCACAGTTGAAACACTTGCGACCATCTTTCTTCTTTGGAGCGCTACAGTCTTTAGCCAGATGACCGAAGCATTGACAGTTGTAGCAACGGGCTACTCCTGCTTTGTCAATCTCCATGGCCTTGCCCTGACCACCATAAGTGGTACCCGATCCGGTGCGCATGTCACCGCCACCTCGGATGACCAGTGCGTGTCCTTCCATCTGTTGTCCCTTGTTTTGGATCTCCTTTGCGTAATCGGTGTACGTCTTGCCATCACTAGCCACTTGTTCAGAGATTCTGTGGTTGATGTTCTTCTCTAGGATGTATTTCCCAGTTTCTTCACCAAGGTTTGACAGCTTCAAGAGTTCTTTGAATTCATCGAAGAATTCATCAACGGTGCATTTCTCTTGTTTCAGGACTTCGAGTCTTGCTTTGGCAGCGACCGATTTGTTGGCGATGGAGAATCGTGTGGCGATATCATCGGAAAAACCTAGCCAGGTGATGTTCTCGTTGTCAACAGCAAGAGCGTCTAACTTGTTACTGGCCCAGTGCCTGCCGGACCCTTCCATCATGCGGGATAGTACTGCAAGAATCTTCTGATCATCTGTGAGGCTCTTTTGGAACCTGATGTATAGTTTGGTGGCTTTCCACCACTCGTCAAAGGTGTATCTGTCCTTGAACATCCCAGGATCCTTGATGATCTTGGATGTATCCATTGTTTGTACTGCTGGAGCTTCTGCCATGTCTAGAGTCTGCGGAGGAGGAGAGGAGTCAGCTTGTTGGGATGAAGATGGGGTTCGGGATACAGGTAAGGATTGAAAATGAGTCCCTGTTCTAGGCGTCTGTTCGATATCTGACTGCACGGAGTCAAAAGTAAATTTGTCAGGGGACTTGTCGGTGGAATCAGTGGCAAAATGTTCAGAATATTTCCTCTGTAAATCTCTAAGGAATCTCTGTTCCTGCGCATCTGTTGGTCGCGAGAAGGGGTCAAGTCTCTCGTTCCGTGCCCAACGGTTGTACTTGATCTGTTGCTCTTTGGTGGTGAAGTGGGCGTAGATCTACTGCTTCGAGTAAGACGTGATGATGTGGCTCTGGGATGTCTCGATGTGAGCGTCCTAATCAATCTTCTGATAACAGTTGTCTGGACACCGATAAACTCTCTGATCTCTGTGATCTGACCTGTCTGTGGTCCTTCTTGAACGCGAAAGCTTTCGAGTTCGTTCTGTCAGGCATTATAGCACGTGATCTGGTGTTGCTGAGCAAGATGGATGCTCTCTGCTATCTCGCCGTGGGGGCAATGCTCGTCGTTGTCTAGTTCTTCATCAAGCACCTGCTGTAGGATGCGACGGACCTCTGATTCGATGTACTGCTGGATGAGCGTAAAATCGATACTGTCTCGAGGACTTAGCTCCTCCTGTCAGGCTTCTGGCGTGCTGAATGGGTTACTGGTGAAGTCTTCAAAGAAGTGCAACGTCTTGACTCGTCTGGTAGTTGCTCTCTTTGCTCTGGGCGAACCTAACGAGATTTTGTTGAAACTTTTCCCATCACGTAGATTAGATTAGATTAGATTACATCACGTGACCTTTACATATCTTCATTACATACTTGTTTGGTTGGTACAAACAGTAGTACGGTATATAAGACCAGGAAACTGTCAATATCAACAAGTTGTCTCTTGACTCTTAACCGCCTCCATCGCTCTTACCAGCCTCAACCGCTCTCACCAGCCTCACCCTCTCCAACCTATGTAAGTGGTCAGAACGGTATCGTAGAGTACTTCCACTGTAACCGGTTGCTTCAGTACACTTGCGGCTAGCGCCCAGGTGGAACTTCAACAGGTTATGGGCCCCGGATAGCAGAGGGACTTGGGAAACGCTGGCAACAGCGAGTACCTGCCCACTCTACCCTGGTTGGCAAAGAACCGATCGAAAGATCTAGGTTCTGAGTCATACTTCTTCACATATGAACCTGGGAACGTCATTACGACAAGTACCTGTCATGAGACGTCCCTAAGGGGATTGACCTAGTACACTTCATGTGGAAAACGTTGATCGCACCTTATACGTTTCTGACATATAAAAGGGTTTTCCCGTGACCGCTATTCCTAGAGGGAATATGTCATAAGGAATCATTTAATTGTTTTCTTGAATCATATTCATAACACATCACTAATTGGGAACCCTTTTTAGATCCATCTACAATGTCTACCTCTCGCTCTGCTCTTGACACGATCGCCCCCTTTGACGGCATCGACTACAGGAGCTGGGCCGAAAAAATGAAGTCTTACCTCCTCCATCAAGGAGTCTGGCGCCTTGTCTCTGGCGACATCCCCCGCCCTGTCATCGCCGACTTCACCACCACAGTCTCCACCCCTGGGGCCACTGCTGCTGCTCCCCCTGTGCTGGCTACCACGGTCAACCAGCCCGGCTTCCGCAAGGAAGAAAAAGCCTGGATCAGGGACGATGACGTAGCTCTTGGGGCGATACGCCTGAAGGTCTCCGAGGCGATCAGACGCCACATCAAGGACGCCACTTCCTCGAAAGACGCCTGGAAGTCATTAAAGGATGCCTACTCCAAGGTATCCCCGGCTGTCATCTTCGGCGACTTCAAGGCCGCCGCCACCTACAAGCTCTCTGGATGCGACCCCATCCCCGAAATCGAACGCCTGGGGTCTCTTTTCGCTCGGCTCGCCGATTCGAACTTTGACGTCCCCGATCTGATGCAGGCAATGATCCTGGCAAATGCAATTCCCGACGCCTGGTCGTCACTGTCCACCGCCCTCTTCCAGGTCTATGACGCCGACGATTTCACCTACAAGGCCGTCGCCGAGAGCATCATCTCTGAATATCGGCGCAAATATGCAATTGGGTCTACTTGGGCGTCCAACGAGCAGGCCCGGAAAATCTCCGGGACAAAGCGTAAGGGGCAGGACCCCAAATGGGAAAGGCAGCACAAGCCGAGTACCTCGCAGAACGATGCTGACGAGCAGCCCAACTCGGCCAACCCAAGTACCGCTTCTGAGAAGAAGAAGGGAAAGGGACGTTGGCGCAATCAGAAGAAAAGCGCTAACAATGCGGACAACACGTCCGATCATGTGGAAGAAACAGTTGAGTTCGTTGCTCCTGCTATTCACTTCCCCCCTCTTCCGGCACCGTCCTTCACAACCGTCACTGGTCGCGGGAAAACGATAAGTACCGCGCAGCCCGATTCCGCAAAGATGCAGTCGCTCCTGCAACGAATGAACCCCCCTCCGTCACAGTACACCGGGCTTCCTTCTGGAAAACCATCCGTGTGGAAAAAGAACGACCATGTCCGCAAACTCGCGCGCGGCATTGGTGCTCCCCCCTCAGGATCGAATCTTCGTATCCTAGACACCATCATTCCTGACATCGACGAAAGGCCGGCTATACAGCGTCGCGTAGCCCCGTCGATAGAAGAATCGCTGGAGATGATGGACATAGACCATCAAAACAAGCGAATGGGGCCGGAACAATTCGAGGATGGGCTGATCGAACTTGACGGTTCATCACATCCTTCTCTCAAACTTGACCAAATGGGAAACGCTAATAATCACGCACAGACGTTTGAATACACATTAGCTAGTACCGATGCAGATAGTATAGATCTCTTTAGTGATGATCTGTACAAAAAATATATCAAACATTCCGCGTCCTGCACACACTGCAAAGAGAGAGAACGCGCTCAGTGGATCTTAGATTCCGGCGCATCATTACACTTTACCCATGAGTTCAAAGACTTCGCGTATTACAGGCCTCTCAAGGCTAAGCGATTTGTCCAAACAGCTGCAAAGGGAAAGAAACTGGAAATTCTCGGAGTTGGGGCCGTTCCAGTACGGCATACCCTAAATGGGGAAACTAAAACCCATCTCCTACGACCGGTATTTTATATTCCGGATATGGACACACGTCTACTGTCGCTAGGCGTCTTCCTTAACCATGGTTACAAAGTTGATGGAATGCGTGGAGAAATTAATATCTCTAAAGGGCTGAACAAAATACAGTTTTCGCCCCATTTTATCGGACAAACCATTTATTGGTTAGACACTGAAATACGCTATGACCAAATCCACGCGATCTCTAGCGAAATCACTGTTGAAACCTGGCATAAACGCCTTGGCCACCCAAATGACCAGGCGCTCAATAAGATTCCCACTAGTACCAAAGGAGTACCCAAAACGTTAGTACGTGAGAAATCACAGGAAAGCTGCACGGGGTGTCTAAAAGGGAAAATGCCAAATCAATCTTATCCTAACTCGATGACAAGGGCTGTCAAACCCTTTGATTTGATCCATTCGGATTTAAAGCAGATATCCACGGCATCGTACCACAAGTACAAATATTTCCTTACCTTTTTGGACGATTTTTCATCCCATGTCTGGGTCGTCTTGCTTAGGAAGAAGTCAGGCGCCATCACGGCGCTGAAACAATTCCTTGCGATGATCCAGAATCAATTTGCCGCTACCCCTAAAAAGTGGCGGGTTGATGGAGGTGGAGAATTTGACGAATACAAGGATGTACTTGCCGATCATGGAATTCTGATCGATGTCACGCTCCCATATCAGCACCTTTTTTTTTTTTTTTTTTTTTTTTTTTTGGTCAACAATTTATATAGCGGTATACTAGGGGTACAGTCCGCTTGACATAGAGTAAACTACATCGGTCCGAGGACCTACGTACGCAGGAAGAACAAGCGGCGCAAAGCTCCGTCGAGCTGAAAAGTCCTCGCGCCAGGACGGGGGAGTCTGTTATAAACAGACGCGTTAGTATGCGCACCCGAGTATTCGGTCGCGCGATACAGGAGCACTCCAACCTTGCGAGGTTGGCCGTTAGCGGCGCTGGGGGGTGTCTGCGCCCTGCCCCCCAAAGAAGCGCCTGTGCGGTTCTTATCCTTCGATCGCGTTCGCTTGCCAGAGGGGGCTGCACCCCTTTGAACCCAGCGTGCTACCACGCGACTACCGCCAACGGTTGTGTTGGGCGTTGGACGATCCCGGAAGGCGAATGCCCCTGGGTTATCCATGATGAATTTCCCGAAGACGTCCCAGATGGGAGAATTCCTCGAGAAGGTGGGCATGTCTGGTGGCCTGGTGGGGTGATGCAGACATTTGTAGAAAACGTGGGCGAAGTCCTCGGCGGACCTCTGACCACAGTCGCATTGTTCAACTTTGTCACCAATGTTGAACCTATGTCTATAGTGGCCAATTGGGGCGTGGCTGGTGAGGCCGCGGACCATTTGAGCCGTGAGGGATTGGGAGTGACCCACATCCTTAAGCCATGTACCGCCCTTGAGGTGGGACGGCTTCATACGTTTGGCCCGAGCGTGGTCTTGGCGTCTGACGCACGATCTCGGGAATTGGTAGAATCGGCCAACATACTTGGGGGACTGGTACAGGTTGTTCCAGTCACCGAGCATGTCGTCCGTGAATTGCTTTGTATTGAAGTCGAGGGATCTGGCGGCCGACTCACCACACTCAATGCGAATCGAGGAGGCGAAGTCGTGTACTGCACGGTGAGGTTCGAAGCCATGGTCCGAGCAATCGGGGACATGGTGAAAGATGATCTTGGAATTCAGACCGGGTTCCTCAAACCAAGGAACCAGGTTACTGATGATAGCGAGCGCAGTTGCCTGCGAGGAGTGGAGATCCGGGTCTGTGGCGCGCCGAATGGCGTTGACAGAGTCGGTGAAAATATGGATTACTTCCAGTTGAGAGAGACCCCCTAGCAGACTGACCAGGTTCGAGAACCCGTGTCCAATGGCTAAGGTTTCAGTGTCATCAGAGACTGCGAGGCCGCCGGCCGCCCAGTCTTTGTCGATGGAGTGCCCCTTGTGCCAGGTTTCCCAGGCTGCAACAGCTTGGTGGCCCGACGAAAGGGAGGGAACTGCCGCGTCAGTGACAATGACGGCGGATTTGTTGGAGCAGATGTTGGCGTCAAACACCTTGTTAAGGGTGATGAGGCGCGCCTTTCTGGCTTCGGCACGATCCTTAGCGGTCTTGCCGCGGATAAGGGTGATGTCGTGAATTACGCGTTCAGGGAATCGGTCGAGGACGCGTTTCCCTGGTTCGTTGTAGTTATTAAAGGGCGATAGGGGGACAGTCACATTTGCACGGTATGCCCAGATATCAACGAGGGGGGATTTAAGGTTGTACATAAATTCCGGGGAGTGCCACGGGCGCTTGGAGGGGTCATCCTCGTCGCATACCATGACGGTCATGTGTCTGGGTGCAAGGGAATGCATGCGGACACGGTTTCTGCAGGAGAGCTTCTTGAGGTGCAAGTGCACCGGAGGCAGGCCGGCAAGTGCTTCGACCGCCCCTGTGGGGGTGGTACGGAAGGCTCCCAGAATCCATAACGCTGCGCGTCTTTGGACTTTGGAGATAGACTTGACGACACCCTTGTTACGGGCACCGTCGAAGTTCCAAAGATTAGCACCGTATAGCGCGATCGGTAGGATACACGATCGGTACAGGGTGCGTTTGTGTTTGGGAGTGAGTCCATGGACTGAGTTTCCCAGGGATAGTAAGGCTCCCGTTGCTGAGAAGGCCTTAGTGGCATACCGTTTCGCGTGCTCAGTAAAGAGTAGCTTGCGGTCGAAGAAGAAGCCCAAGTACCTCCAGAAGGTCTTGGGGACGAGAGGGGAGTCGCCGGCGAAGGGCGCAAACCAGAGGTCAACCGGGGGGTTATCGTCGCCATTCTTCCTGGAAAAATGGAACGCCTCCGATTTAGAGTGTTCAAGGACAAGCCCGAGGGCTGTGGTCAGCTCAAACAGACATTTGTATGCCTTTTTTAATTTGGCAAGGTTTTCCTTCCACGTCTCAGATTGGACTATGATGGTCCCGTCGTCGACGTATGAGATGAGGCTAGCCTGCGATTGTTCGGCTTGAAATGCGTACATCAGCGGGGCGAGGTAGATGGACGATAGCACAGGGGAGAGGGCAGAGCCCTGACCTACGCCAATGTCAACAGAGAAAAGGTCTGAGAGGTCGTCCTCCCAGGCATATTGAGTCTGTCTCCCTACTAGGTAATTTGAAAAGAAATCCACGACAGTGTCGGGGAACCCCATCCTATCTAGTATGAGCGAGATAACCCCCATATCAGCACCAGCAGAATGGTAGAGCAGAAAGGATCAATCGAACACTATGGGAAAAATCTCAGGCATTGCGCTTCGATGCGTGCTTACCGCCCATGTGGTGGGAATTCTGTTTGGAACACGCAGCATTTCTCTACAACAGAACCCCCATGCAGCATCTTGAATGGAAAACCCCTTACTTCAGGGTGACCAATGAGATCCCCGACATGTCTAGTGTCAGAGTATTTGGATGTCAGGCATATGTATATATCCCAAAGGAGAAACGTAGGAACTCCCTGGAATCAAGATCCCGATTGATGATTTATCTCGGATCGAAACCAGGGGTCAAAGGATACCGCTTCATGGATCCTGAGACCAACACGATTTTCATGGGCGGGAAAGCTATCTTTGATGAAAGCAAGTACCCTAGATGCCACATTGACCCGTTGCCAGAAAACCACCCAGAAATGGAAAACCCAGAGCCGGCTGATGAGTTTGAGGATCTCATTCCCGGCAGCAATGATGACGATAGTCACAACGAAACACCTCATATCCCAGTTCCCATTGAACAGCATCAACCTGAATCAGACAACGAACTGCCTGCCAGTGAGCCTGATGACGAACCGCGAGTACCCACTCCGGAACCCGAGCAAGTACCAGATCGACCGATCAGGGAACGACGAGTTCGGAAGATGCCAGGAAGCATCTATGGGGAAGACACTCCAGCGTCTGATCTTGAAAAATTAGATCGAAGACGGAGATTGGGCGGTCAAACGGCATGGATGAATGACCTCCTGATGGAGGCAATATCAGTCCAAGTTGGCATCGTTGAAATGTCCCATAAAGACATATACCCTCTTCCAAATAGAGAAGACTGGTATGCGGCTGAACGTAAAGAGCTAGACATGCTCAAACGCCGCGGGGTGATCACGGAGCTAGTACCCCTGCCTGCAGGGAGGAAAGCTCTAAGGAACAAATGGGTTTATAACGAAAAATCCGACGGGCGTCTGAAAGCGCGCCTTGTCGCAAAAGGCTTCTCGCAGGTGGAAGGGATCGACTTTGATCAGATCTTCTCACCAGTCGTAAGACATGAAACCGTCCGGCTAATACTGGCATTGACAGCCCTTGAAGGGTGGTTCATGACTCTATTGGACGTCTCATCAGCCTTCCTCTATGGAACGCTCCGTGAAGTCATCTATATGCGACAGCCTGAGGGCTACATAGTAAAAGGGAAAGAACACCTTGTGTACCAACTATTCAAAGCTCTATATGGACTTAAGCAGGCCGCATTAGCCTGGTGGAGGGAACTTGATTCCTCCATGAAAAAGCTTGGCTTTGTCCGGCTTCACTCCGATGCGGGAGTATTCATTCACAAAAGTACCAATGGGGAAATTGTAATTGCCGTCATCTATGTCGACGACTCTGCTTTTCTCGGCACAAACCGGGAATATACGCTAGAAAAGAAGAAGGCGTTCATGACAACATGGGAATGTAGGGACCTAGGTCACCTAGTGCCCGATGGGGAACCAAAGGAATTTCTCTCAATCCAAATAAGGCAACGTGGGAAGAGGATCTTCATTGATCAAGTACCTTACCTTGAGAAAATTCTGGCACGCATGGGGATGAGCGAATCTAATGCCACCCATACCCCACTCCCTACGGGCTACAAACCCATGGCGTCCGAAGATGAACCCAATGCGGAACTCCGATCTAAGTACCAATCCGTCATCGGATCACTCCTATATCTGATGATTGGAACGAGGCCTGACATCTGCTTTGCTGTAATCAAAATGTCCCAATTTTCCGCAAATCCCACCAAACGCCATTTAGAGGTGGCTAGGGATATTTGCAGATATTTGAAGGCAACGAAAAATTACGCGATCATGTACGATGGGGACTCAGGGAAAGGGATCTATGCATTCACAGACTCCGACTGGGCGTCAGATGAAAACACAAGGAGGTCTACCACCGGCTTCTTCATATCACTGGCATCTGGAGCGATAACATGGGTATCATCGGCGCAAAAGACCATCGCCCTCTCTTCTACAGAAGCAGAGTATATGGCGCTATCAGATTGCAGTTGCGCAGCAACATGGCTGAGAAGCATGCTTGCCGAACTTGGAATGCAGATCGGATCAGTACCGATCTACGGAGATAACAACGGCTCCGTCTTTATCGCATCCAACCCTGTGACTGAGAAGCGATCCAAGCACATTGACGTGTGATTCCACTTCGTCAGAGAAAAAGTCTCCAAAGGAATTATTACGGTCGAATTCATTGAAGGAGTGAATAACCCTGCAGACCTTTTGACTAAGAATCTGGGGAAAATCCTCTTTTCCAAGTTTATCCCGTACTTCGGACTGATAAAGAACTAGGCGAAACAAAAGTACCTATATATATGTGGGAAAAAGTAAGATGTATTTAGAAGTATGTACTAAATATGGGGGGGTGTTGAAACTTTTCCCATCACGTAGATTAGATTAGATTAGATTACATCACGTGACCTTTACATATCTTCATTACATACTTGTTTGGTTGGTACAAACAGTAGTACGGTATATAAGACCAGGAAACTGTCAATATCAACAAGTTGTCTCTTGACTCTTAACCGCCTCCATCGCTCTTACCAGCCTCAACCGCTCTCACCAGCCTCACCCTCTCCAACCTATGTAAGTGGTCAGAACGGTATCGTAGAGTACTTCCACTGTAACCGGTTGCTTCAGTACACTTGTGGCTAGCGCCCAGGTGGAACTTCAACAGATTTAGCAACTTGTTATGCTTAACAAACCGTTCCAAGGTTCGGGCAGAGTATGCAGGAAGTGGAAAGGCGAAGAGCAATGTGATTGCTAAATCTAAGGAATTTACTACAGTACAAGAGGTTTATATAGGTACTGATTATAGGCAGTAGCAGATGACTCAGTACTGCGGAAGACAGTGCACATGAGTCAGGCGACTGCGGAAGGCTATGTACAATGAGTAAGCTGACTGCAGAAAGCGAGTCAGCGTGGGAGCGAAGTATACTAAAAGGGGATGACAAAGTAATGTAGTGAGTCAGACTGGGAATCGAAGGTTGCGAAAGTAGACATTAGACATAGTGAGTTCGTAAGAGGGCGCTGAGCCGGGCCGATAAGTAATAGATATGATGTGGTCCTCATACCATAGAGTCCGTAACAAGTATGATGTTGGTATCCTCCTGATAGCCCGCTTTGTCAATGTAGTCTTTGAACTCATCAATATAGGTCTCGACATCCCATTGACCTTGATAATAGGATTCTCCTTCAAGGATCAGTCTCACGTCCTGTTCCTCATTCTTTGGAGTGAACTCCGCTGTGAAGACTGTGCGGAAGTCCATCCAAGTCCGATAAGGCGGAGCACCAGTCCTCCGCTCCTGTCGGATAATGCAATCCACAAAGCGTGCTGCGCATCCACTCTTCATGAAAGATAAGGCCCAATAAATTTTAGCGTGGTTGTCTGCGAACTGTTCTGGAGCCAGCCCCATAAACAATTCACAGGAGTTTAGAAAGGTCCAGCCATTTGTGCATGATCCGTTGAAGTCTGATGGATTGGCGGGTTTTGCTCAACGCATGCCCGGATTGGCCAGAGCGAGCGGAGCGGGTATAATAGTGGGTGCGGGAGCAGGTAGGACAGGTGGCAGAGTGGGGGCGGGTATTGCGTTGAAAGCGAGAAGAAGTTGGTCAAGTTGAGTGGAGATATTGGCGAGAGTTTGATGTTGTTCCTGGAACTCGTGCTCGAGCTGTTCAAGGCGATTGGGGTTGTCCATTACTATGCACGGAGCAAAATCACCAGTTACAGAGAGGTAGTTAGAAGAACTGGAAGGGGTGGGAGATGTATTGGAGTCAAACGCAGACGAAGCTACTCCAAAGCACGGAATCATGACAACGATGCAATCGGACCCAGTCCAATTAAATGAGAACTTTCTACTGTAAGGGCAACCTTATGATCCAAGACTCGAACTCAGATGCTTGCAAGGGAGATCTGAAGTTTAGATTGAGCAGTCTGATAAGTAATACAACACATACCTTGCAAGGGAGATCCGAAGAGAAAGTTCTAAGGATTCCCCTGCAAGCTAGCTAGATAAATAGTAAAATGAGATATGAAATAAGAGATAAAACAAGATGCATGAATGATGAGCAATGATCGAGAGTAGGGATGGGGGATGAATGGAAACAAGATGAATGATAGTACCTGCGATCCAACATGCGGAGTAGCGGATGGGCGCAGAGTCGTCGGATGCAGAGAGGTGGATAAGATGTCGGAGGCAGCGGATACAATCAGAGGACGTCGGAGATGTGGAATAGAAAGGAAAGGAAGAAAGGAAAGGAAAAGTGAAAAGTGAAAGTGTTGCCCTTACAAAAACACACCTTAAATTTGACAACTACACCTCCGCCCTCATCGACATCGTCAACGGTACCACCCAGGCTGCCCCCTCTCCATGCTATTCTATGCCTTCTATAACGCCCCACTAATACAGGTTGCCCTCCAAAAACATGAATCCTCTCTAGGCTCCATAGATGACTCCATGCTCTTGGCGATTGCCAACATGCTTGAAGATGCACACCCCATGATCAAGCACATGATGGAATGGCCACTCAGTGGCTTTGCCTGGTCTGTTGAAGTTCCACCTGGGTGCTAGCCACAGATGTACTGAGCAACACAGCTACAGTGGAAGTACTCTACTCTACCGTTCTAGTCACTTACTTGGTTGGGAAGGGTGAGGCTGGTGAGAGCGGTTGAGGCTGGTGAGAGCGATGGAGCTGGTTAAGAGTCAAGAGACAACTTCTTGATATTGACAGTTTCCTGGTCTTATATACCGTACTACTGTTTGTACCAACCAAACAAGTATGTAATCGAAGATGTGTAAAGGTCACATGATGTAATCTAATCTAATCTAATCTATGTGATGGAAAAGCTTCAACACCCCCCCATATTCAGTACATACTTCTAAATACATCTTACTTTTTTATAGGTACTCTTTTCGTCTAGTTTTTAAGTAATCCAAAGTACGGGATAAACTTGCTAAAGAGGACTTTCCCCAGATTCTTAGTTAAAAGGTCAGCAGGGTTGTTCACTCCTTCGATGAATTCGACCGTAATGATGCCTTCGGATACTTTTTCTCTGACGAAGTGGAATCGCACGTCGATGTGCTTGGACCGCTTTTCAGTTACAGGGTTGGATGCGATAAAGACGGAGCCATTGTTATCTCCATAGATTGGGACTGATCCGATCTGCATCCCAAGTTCGGCAAGCATGCTTCTAAGCCATGTCACTGCATGACTGCAATCTGATAGCGCCATATATTCTGCTTCCGTGGAAGAGAGGGCAATGGTTTTTTGCGCCGATGAAACCCATGTCACCGCTCCAGATGCCAGTGATACGAAGTAACCAGTGGTGGATTTTCTGGTGTTTTTGTCTGACGCCCAATCGGAGTCTGTGAATGCGTAGATCCCTTTCCCAGAATCACCATTGTACATGATCGCGTAATTTTTTGTTGCCCTCAAATACCTGCAAAACCCTGGCCACTTCTAAATGACGCTTGGTAGGGTTTGCGGAGAATTGGGACATTTTGATCATGGCGAAACAAATGTCGGGTCTTGTCCCGATCATTAAGTACAATAATGATCCGATGACGGATTGGTACTTGGATCTGAGTTCCGCATTGGGTTCATCTTCAGACTTCATGGGTTTGTAGCCCGTTGGGAGTGGGGTATGGGTGGCATTAGATTCGCTCATCCCCATGCGTGCGAGAATTTTCTCAAGGTAGGGTACTTGATCAATGAAGATCCTCTTCCCATGTTGCCTTATTTGGATTGAGAGAAATTCTTTTGGTTCCCCATCAGGGACTAGGTGTCCTAGGTCCCTACATTCCCATGTTGTCATGAAGGCCTTCTTCTTTTCTAGCGTGTATTCCCGGTTTGTGCCGAGAAAAGCAGAGTCATCGACATAAATGACGGCGATCACAGTTTCCCCATTGGTACTTGTGTGAATGAAAACTCCCGCATCGGAGTGAAGCCGGACAAAGCCGAGCTTTTTCATGGAGGAATCGAGTTCCCTCCACCAGGCTAATGCGGCCTGCTTGAGTCCGTATAGGGCTTTGTATAGTCGGTACACAAGGTGTTCTTTCCCTTTTACTATGTAACCTTCTGGCTGTTGCATGTAAATTACCTCACGGAGTGTTCCATAGAGGAAGGCTGCTGAGACGTCCAAGAGTGTCATGAACCACCCTTCAAGGGCTGTCAATGCCAGAATCAACCAGACAGTCTCGTACCTCACTACTGGTGAGAAGATTTGATCAAAGTCGATCCCTTCTACCTGTGAGAAGCCTTTTGCAACAAGGCGCGCTTTCAGATGCCCATCGGATTTTTCATTGTAAACCCATTTGTTCCTTAGAGCTTTCCTCCCTGTGGGTAGGGGTACTAACTCCGTGATCACCCCACGGCTTTTGAGCATGTCTAGCTCTTTTTGTTCTGCTGCGTACCAATCTTCTTTGTTTGGAAGAGAGTATATGTCTTTGTGTGACATTTTGATGATGCCCACTTGGATAGAGATTGCCTCCATTAGGAGATCATTCATCCATGCCGATTGACCGCCTAATCTGCGTCTCCGATCCATTTTTTCAAGATCAGAAGCAGGGGTGTCTTCCCCATAGATGCTACCTGGCATTTTCCGAACTCGACGTTCCCTGATCGGTCGATCTGGTACTTGTTCGGGTTCCGGAGTGAGTACTCGTGGCTCGTCATCGGGCTCGCTTCGTGGCAAATCATCGTCTGATTCAGGGTGATCCTGTCCAGTAGGAACAGGGTCGTGAGGTATTTCGTTATGACTGTCATTGTCATCATTTCCGGGGATGAGATCCTCAAACTCATCAGCCGGTTCTGGGTTTTCCATTTCTGGATGGTTTTCTGGCAAAGGGTCGATGTGGCATCTAGGGTACTTGCTTTCATCAAAGATTGCTTTCCCACCCATGAAAATCGTGTTGGTCTCAGGATCCATGAAACGGTATCCTTTGACTCCTGGTTTTGATCCAAGATAAATCATCAATTGTGATCTGGATTCCAGGGAGTTTTTCCGTTTCTCTTTTGGGATATATACATATGCCTGGCATCCGAATACTCTGACACTTGACATGTCAGGGATCTCATTAGTCACCCTGAAGTAAGGGGTTTTCCATTCAAGACGCTGCATGGGGGTTCTGTTGTAGAGGAACGCTGCATGTTCCAAACAGAATTCCCACCACATGGGTGGTAAACACGTGTCGAAGCGCAAGGCCTGAGATTTTTCCCATAGAGTTCGATTGATCCTTTCTGCTCTACCATTCTGCTGATGCTGATATGGGAGCGTGATGTCGATCAGAATTCCATGATTGGCAAGTACATCCTTGTATTCGTCGAACTCTCCACCTCTGTCAACTCGCCACTTTTTAGGGGTAGCAGCAAACTGGTTCTGGATCATCGCAAGAAATTGTCTAAGTGCCGTGTTTCAACAGTGATTTCGCTTGAGATCGCATGGATCTGGTCATAGCGTATTTCAGTGTCTAACCAGTAAATGGTTTGACCAAGGATGTGGGGCAAAAACTGGATTTTGCTCAGCCCTTTGGAGATGTTGATTTCTCCACGAGTCCCGTCTACTTTGTAACCATGGTTAAGGAAGACACCTAGGGACAATAGGTGTGTGTCCATGTCTGGGATGTAGAACACCAGTCTGAGAAGATGGGTTTTAACTTCCCCATTTAGGGTGTGCCGTACTGGAACGGCCCCAACTCCGAGTATTTCCAGTTTCTTCCCTTTAGCTGCAGTTTGGACGAATCACTTGACCGTGAGAGGTCTATAATACGCGAAGTCCTTAAACTCATAGGTGAAGTGTAAAGAGGCGCCGGAATCTAATATCCATTGCGCGCGTTCTTTTTCCTTACAATGTGTACAAGAGGCGAAATGTTTAATATATTTTTTATGTAGATCACTGCTAATGTGATCTACACACTCTGTACTGGTACTGGCTAATATATTATATGTCTGTTGAGAGGTATTGTTAGCATTCCGCAATTGATAAGGTTCAAGAAAGGGTTTCGATGAACCGTCAAGTTCTATCTCATCCTCAAATACATCCGGCCCCATCCGTTCCTGGTCGATGTCCATCATTTTCAGCGATTCTTCTATTGACGGGGCTACGCGACGCTGTTTAGCCGGCCTTTCGTCGATGTCAAGAATGATGGTATCTAAGATACGGAGGTTTGACCCAGAGGGTTGAGCACCGATTTCTCGGGCGAGTCTTCGCACCCTCTCGTTCTTTTTCCACACAGACGGCTTTCCAGAGGGAAGCCCGGTGTACTGAGAAGGAGGCAGGTTCATGCATTGCAGGAGTGACTGCATTTTCTCCGATTCAGGCTGCGCGGTACTCATAGTTTTCCCGTGGCCTGTAACAGTGGTGAGGGTAGGTGCATGACGAGGAGGGAGAGGGCAAGGGGCACGTTGACGAGGAGGAAGTGGACAAGGAGCAGGATGACGAGGAGCCTGCTCAATGGCTGGTGCAATAAACTCGACCATTTCCTCAGCTTGGTCGGAGTCGTTGTCGGCGTTGTTGGCGCATTTTTTCTGGTTGCGCCAGCGTCCCTTTCCCTTCTTTTCAGAAGCGGTACTCGGGTCGGTCGAGTTAGGCTGCTCGTCAGCATTGTTTCGCGAGGTACTCGGCGCTGTCTGCTTTTCCCATTTGGGGTCTTGCCCCTTTCGCTTAGTCCCGGAGATTTTCCGGGCCTGCTCGTTGGACGCCCGAGTAGACCCTATCGCATACTTGCACCTGTACTCTGAGATGATGCTGTCGGCGACGGCCTGCCATGTGAAGTCATCGGCGTCGTAGACCTGGAAGAGGGCGGTGGAGAGCGACGACCAAGCGTCAGGAATGGCACTTGTCAGGATCATAGCCTGCATCAGATCAGGCACGATGAACTTCGCGTCGCTGAGGCGAGCGAAGAGTGATCCGAGGCGCTCGATTTCTGGTACGGGGTCGCGACCCGAGAGCTTGAAGGAGGCAGCGGCCTTGAAGTCGCCGAAAATGGTGGTGGGGGAGACTTTCGAATATGCGTCCTTCAATGATGTCCAAGCTTCTTTCGAGGTCTTGGCATCCTTGATGTGTCTCCTGATGGCTTCGGAGACCTTGAGACGGATGGAACCCAGAGCCATGTCATCATCTCTAACCCAGGCCTTCTTTTCCTTGGCGAAGGCGGGTTGGTCGACGGTAATAGTGACCGCCGGAGGTTGAGTCGCAGATGTTGAGGTGGCGGAGGCAGGGGTGGAGACCGTGACCATAAAGTCCTTGATGTCGGGGTGCTCAATGTCACCGGATACGAGGCGCCAGACTCCTTGATGGAGAAGGTACAACTTCATTTTTTTGGCCCAACTTTGGTAGTCGATGCTGTCGAAGATGGCGATGGAGTTGAGGGCGGAGCGAGAGGTAGACATTTTAAATGAGTCTAAAAGGAGTTCTCCCAATCAGTGATGTTCTTTGATTTTTAGAGAAAACAAATAAATGATTCCTCATAACATATTCCCTTCAGGAATAGTGGTTGTGGGAAAAACCCTTTTTGTCAGAAGTGTATGAGGTACGACTAACGTTTCCACATGGTGTGTACTAAGTCAATCCCCTTAGGGACGCTTCATGACAGGTACTTGTCGTAATGATGTTCCCAGGTTCATATGTGAAGAAGTATGACTCAGAACCTAGATCTTTCAATCGGTTCTTTGCCAACCAGGGTAGAGTGGGCAGGTACTCGCTGTTGCCAGCGTTTCCCAAGTCCCTCTGCTATCCGGGGCCCATAACCTGTTGAAGTTCCACCTGGGCGCTAGCCACAGATGTACTGAGCAACACAGCTACAGTGGAAGTACTCTACTCTACCGTTCTAGTCACTTACTTGGTTGGGAAGGGTGAGGCTGGTGAGAGCGGTTGAGGCTGGTAAGAGCGATGGAGCTGGTTAAGAGTCAAGAGACAACTTCTTGATATTGACAGTTTCCTGGTCTTATATACCGTACTACTGTTTGTACCAACCAAACAAGTATGTAATCGAAGATGTGTAAAGGTCACATGATGTAATCTAATCTAATCTAATCTATGTGATGGAAAAGTTTCAACATGGTCGACCTCACACAATTCTCCATTCGAACTCTCCAAACTTGCCCTTATGAACTTTCCATGCACTTATCACCTGCTGACTTAATCCTTTCTAGGCCCAATCCAGACAGCTCAAACAAGACCCAGACCATCAAGACCGTTCACACCTACAAGTATCTTGGCATCATCTTTGACTCGAAGCTCCACTGGAATGCCCACCACAACAAAGTGTCTGCCAATGCAATATGGTGGTCAAACCAAGTCTCACGACTCTCCAGAGTCACTGGAGGCATGCCCACCCACCGAATCCGTCAACTCTACAACACAGTGGCCATCCCCAGACTCCCCACCTTTATGTATGCAGCAGATGTCTGGTACCCCAGCATCCGCCCCTCTGCCTCCGGCAAGAAGCACCTTGGATCAGTGGCTGTGGTCAAAAAGCTAGCCCCAGTACAGAGACGAGCTGCAAAGCTCATCACCGGCGCTCTCAGCATCACGGCAGGTGATACCCTTGACATACATGCTAACCTCCTACCAGTAGATCTACTTGTAGACAAGATCCTCTACCGAGCCACACTCTGACTAGTAGTGTTCAAAGGTTCAGTCTATGTCGACCTGAACTGGACTGAACTGAACTGAAAAATAGACCATGTTGGACTGAACGGTGGTCTAAGGCCTATCTGTTTTAGAAAATTCAGACTGCAGTTCAGTCTAGATTTTTGTTTTTTGACTTAGACCGCAAAAAGACCGGTCTAAACAGGTCTAGACCGGTCTTTTTGCCCTTTGGGATACACCTCTAACCCCCCCCCCCCCCCCTAATATTCTACAATTTTTGGAGATTTTTCAGTAATCTGCATAATATTCTAGATATTTATAGTCCAATTTCATTGGTCCAAGGCTTGTTTTGAAGCTACAACTGAGTGGAATACATTTCTAGCTTGTATATAAACTCTTGCTCAGAGTCACAAAGTGAAACATGGTGAAAACATAGCTAAAACATATGATTACAGTGACATTTTTTTGTATCTGTGTTTACAGTGCTATTTTTGTTGTATCTGTACTATTATTACTGTGTTATTTTTGTTATATCTGAGTGCCTCTCATTGCGGAGCGAGCAATGGGTGGATGCGTCAATTTGACATTGGATGATGTGCGACATGCGTGCATCAAATGTGTCAAATATATTTAAACAAACTCAAAAAACATCGCATTTCTCCTTAATATGACTACACAGGAGGAAGTAAGCTTACAGACTATATCAATTATGTACCAGAGTATCATATGTCAATAAATATGTATTTATTTTATGAATTTTCCCCACAGATTTGAGCATATAGTGATGCACCGCTTTACACCAAACAATGGTAAACAACATGTGAATGCATCATGCAGGCATGCACAGTGCCTTCCTCATGATCTAATAATAGTTTAACATGATAGAACTCATTAATATATATGTATTCACCTTCTGAAACACCTTGTCCTTGTATAATTTTTAGATCTCTAGATAAGATAGAAATGATAAAATGTGCATATTTCAGTAAAAGTGTTATATCTCCATAATGAATGCACCAAATCTGAAAGACAGATGTGCTGTGAGGTCCCCTGAATGAGGAGAATCCAAAGCTGAAACAAAATTTTTTGGTCAAATTTTCGACCTATTTTGCTTCTATTCACCTTATTAAGTCCTTGGGCTTGATTTGAATGGTCTGAGTAGATTTACATACAATGTTACAATGGTATATATACAGTACATATAGACTACAGTGGTTGTGGAAGGGAGGAAGTAAGAAAAGATTGTTTTTGTGTTTGAGAAAACCCATGATGATGCTCTGTTGATCACAATTTAGAGTGTGCCATTGTTTTGATGCATCATTTCAGAATTCTACCTACATAGCTCATATATTTAACTGGTTATATGCTTACTATTAGCTTCTAAGTATCTCTACATAAGTTACAAACTATTTTTAGAACTTACAGTTAGTGTTTGAGGGTTTGGTTTGGTTTGGTTCTTTGCCTCTGAAAGGCATGGACCGAGACCAAGACCGGTCTTTCAAAACCGCAGAATGGTAAAAGACCAGACCGGACCACACAGGACTGGTCCATCAGACCCACAGAGAGTGGACCAAACCGGTCTGCACCAGTCAGAACTGGTTTTGTATAATATGTTTTATCTAAATATATACAGAGATCATACATAATGTCAGTGGGCATGAATGGAGGCCATTGGCCACCAGTGGATGGCCTTGAGAGGGCATTGCATGCGAGAAGGGGCTGTTGGGCTCAAAGAAAGGGTGTTGCACACAAAGGAGGGGTGTTGGCGCAAGTTGGAGGGCAGTACACATGAAGGAAGGGTGTTGGGCACCAGTGGATGCTGTTGGGCACTAGAGGGGGCCGTTGGACACGAGAGGGGGCAGTTGGGCGCAAAAGGGGGCAGTTGAGCACTGGTTGCGGCAGTTGGGCACAAGAGGTGGCCGTTGGGCTTGAAGAAAGGACATTGCACATGAAAGGAGGGCGTTGCATGTGAAGGAAGGGCGTTGGGTGCCAGTGGACGCCGTTGGGTGCTAGAGGGGCCATTGGGCATGAAAGGGGGCCGTTGGGCGCTAGAGGGGCCCATTGGGCATGAATGGTGGCTGTTGGGCACAAGTGGTGGCTGTTGGGCAGAAGTGGTGGCCAGATGGAGTGGAGGGGGGGATAAAAGCAGTTTCATTGGCTGTTTGTCGAATTATGGTTCGACTTTCAGCAATTGCCAAAAGTGCTTGGCAGTCGATGCCGAGCGATGAGCATGGTTGAAACATGAGGCCTCAATGCCCAAACCGTGGCACCACAAGGCCTAAAAACAGATCTTAACTTATATAGAGATATTTAGAAACCTATATCAAGTATATATAAAGTTAAATATATCAGCTATGTATGATAGAAAGTCTGTATTCTAAAATGATGCATCAAAACACACTGTAAATCATGAGGAACAGTGCATCATCATGGGTTTTCTCAAACACAAAAACAATATTTTCTTACTTCCTCCCTTCCACAACCACTGTAGTCTATATGCACTGTATATATACCATTGTAACATTGTATGTAAACCTACTCAGACCATTCAAATCAAGCACAAGAACTTAATAAGATGAATATGAGCAAAATAGGGCGAAAATTTGACCAAATTTTTTTATTTTCACCTTTGGATTCCCCACATTCAGGGGATCTTATAGCACATTTGTTTTTCAAATTTGGTTCATTCATTATGGTGATATGACACTTTTATTGAAATATGCACATTTCATTATTTCTAGCTTATCTAGACATCTAAAAATTATACAAGGTGTTTCAGAAGGTGAATACATATGTACTGATGAGTTCTATCACTTTAAACTATTATTAGATCATGAGGAAGGCACCGCGCATGCCTGCACAATGCATTTTGCACATTGTTTACTATTATTTGGTGTAAAGCGTCGCATCACTATATGCTCAAATCTGTGGCGAAATTTCATGAAATAAATACATATTGAGTGACATATAATGCCAACCTACCTAATTAATATAGTAGAAACCCTTACTTGTTACTGGGTAGACAAAATAAGCAGGTGTGCGATGTTATTGGAGATTTGTTTACATGTATTTGACATGTTTGATGTGCGCGTCGTGCATCATCCAACGTTGAACTGATGCATCCATTGCTGACTCAGCAATGAGAGATATAACAAAAACACTGTAATAATAGTATAGATACAACAAAAATAGCACTGTAAACACAGATACAAAAAAATAACACTGTAATCATATGTTGTACAGTGCCTCACAAAACTGATTCAATGTTTGTTGCTTTTTGAATACCTTCAAGATAACTCTGCGAAGAATACCAATTGAATTAAACCTTTGGTATATAATTGAAAGCACTACTTCAGGGCTTTCAGAATATAAAGGAATCATATGATTTAGATCAGAATCCATGGAGATATGATTAAATTAAATCAGCAACTCATTGAATCAGTTTTGTGAGTATCTATGGCAATTATCAGAATCAAATGCTTCACTGGTTGTATGGTAACCAGTTGTCATGACTTACTGATGGAACTTGAATAGAACCCTGATGGGTTGTCAAGGAAAGTTGTATAAGAAGAATCCAACCTCAACAGCCTCCATAATTAATCATGTGCCCTATCTCCTCTTCCCACAAGGAAAACATTCTTTCTCTGGCCTCCAATGGTCACTCCACTCGTCATATTGCCTCTAACCTGGGTGTCAGCCAACCAACTGTCTCCAGAGTGCTTCAGAATCTTCTTCCTCATCGCAATCTCTCTTCTGGTGGTCGTCCATCCAAGCTTTCTCCCACCAACACACGAAACATGCTTTCACAAATCACCTCAGGGAGAGCCTCCAATGCTGTGCAGGCTACCAAACACATCAACACTGTCATCTCCAATCCTGTCTCCCCAGAAACTGTGAGAAGGGTTCTCAGAAAACATGAATTCAAGGCTGTAACAAAGAAGAAAAGACCTTTCTTAAAGGCCATACATTGGAAGAGGCGGTTGGCATTTGCTATGAAGCACAGGGAATGGACAGTGGAGGACTGGAAGAGGGTCATTTGGTCAGATGAGACCAAAATCAACAGGTTTGGGTCAGATGGCAAGGAATGGGTCTGGAAAAAGAAGGGTGAGGGGCTTATTGAAAGAGAGGTTCAGGGCACAGTCAAGTTTGGGGGAGGAAATATTATGGTTTGGGGCTGTATGGGTTGGGAAGGTGTGGGGAGACTTGCAGAGGTTGAGGGGAGGATGGATGCTGATCAGTATGTGTCCATTTTGGAGGACAATTTGCTGCCCAGCATGGAGGAGAGTGGAATCTCTGAAAAGGAGATCATTTTTCAGCAGGACAATGACCCCAAGCACACCTCCAAGAAGGCCAAAAAATAGATGGACAGCAAGAATATTGCTCTGCTGGATTTGCCTGCACAGTCCCCAGACCTCAATCCTATTGAACACCTCTGGGTTCATATTAAAAGGAAGTTGAATGAATATCCAACACCACCCAAGGGAGTCTGGGAGATTTGGGACAGAGCAGCAGAGGTGTGGAATAATATAGAGCCAGAAGTGTGTCAAAACCTGATAGAAAGTATGCCAAGAAGGGTAGAGGCAGTAATCAAAGCTAAGGGGGGTAATACCAAGTACTAAAGTATAAAATGCTGTATTTATTGTACATACTCACAAAACTGATTCAATGAGTCCCTGGAGTAATTTGATCATATATTGATCATTCTTTATGGGAATTACATAATTATTGCAGATTCCGAGAGTCCTGAAGCAGGGCCTTTAACCAGGTACCAATACCTTCTTTTGATTGGCATTATTTGCAAAGTTATTTTGAAAGTATTCACAAAGTAGCAAACATTGAATCAGTTTTGTGAGGCACTGTAGCTATGTTTCCACCATGTTTCACTCAATTCTTAACCTTTATGACTCTGAGCAAGACTTTATATACAAGCTAGAAATATATTCCACTCAGTTGTAGCTTCAAAACAAGCCTTAGACCAATAAAATTGGACTATAAATATCTAGAATATTATGCAGAATACTGAAAAATCTCCAAAAATTGTAGAATATTAGGGGGGGGGGGGGGGTTGGAGGTGTATCCCAAAGGGCAAAAAGACCAGTCTAGACTGGTCTTTTTGCGGTCTAAGTCAAAAAGAAAATCTAGACTGAACTGCAGTCTAAATTTTCTAAAACAGATAGGCCTTAGACCACCGTTCAGTCCAACATAGTCTATTTTTCAGTTCAGTTCAGTCCGGTTCAGGTCTATGTAGACTGAACCTTCGAACACTACTTACAGTGCCATGGATTGGGCATCAAAGGCGCGAGTTTCAACAATGCACATTGCTTGGCATTGATGCCAAGCACTCTTGGCAATTGCCGAAAGTCAAACCATACATAAGTCGACAGCCAGCCCAACGTTCCCACACTTTTTTTATCCCCCACCTTCACTCCACCCAGCCACTTCCCCCCCCAATGGCCACCCCTCATGCACAACAATCCCCTATAGCACCCAACGGGGTCGACTAACGCCCAACAGCCCCCTCTAATGTCCAACTGTCTCCCACTCATGCCCAATGGCATCCACTCCTGCCCAATGTGCCCAACAGCTCCCTCTAACACCCAATGGCATCCACTCCCGCCCAACGACCACGACTCATGCCCAACATGCCTAGTGTTTGAAAGTTTGGTTTGGTTTGGTTAATTGAGCCCAAACCCATTAACCTAAACCTTAACCAGTTAAGAAATTTTCAGAAAAAAATCTAAACCAGACCAAACCATCATTAACCAGTTAATCTTTCATTGGTTTGGTTAATTTGTTGGTTAAACCATACAAATATCACAAATTGTCCACAAGAGCCATGTTACTTAGTTAATTCACTGTTGACATAGGTTCACACATGATTTTTGGCATGTGTGCCCTCATTGCAGAGTCAGCAATGGGTGGATGTGTTGTTTCAACATTGGATGACGTGCATCACGCGCACATCAAATATGTCAAATACATGTAAACAAATTCCCAAAAACGTCGCACATCTGCTTATTATGTCTACACAGGAACAAGTAAGGGTTTATACTATATCAATTAGGTAGGAGGGAATTATATGTCATTAAGTAAGTATTTATTTTATGAAACTTCGCCATGGATTTTAAGTTATAGAGGTTCTGTGCTGACCAAATAATAGTAAACAATGCGCAAAATGCATTGCGCAGGCACGTGCGGTGCCTTCCTTATAGTCTAATAATAGTTTGATGTGATAGAACTCATCAATAGATATGTATTCACCTTCTGAAACACCTTGTATGGTTTTTAGATGTCTAGATAAAATAGAAATAATGAAATGTACAGATTTCAGTGAAAGTGCTATATCTCCCCAAGGAATGGACCAAATCTGAAAAACAAATGTGCTATAAGATCCCCTGGATGTGAAGGATCCAAATCTGAAATAGAATTTTTTGGTCAAATTTTCGACCTATTTTGCTCATATTCACCTTATGAAGTCCTTGAATTGTGTTTGAATGGTCTCAATAGGTTCACATGCAATGGTTAAATAGTATATATATATTACATGTAATCTAATGTGGTTGTGGAAAGTAGGAAGTAAGAAATATTGCTTTTTGTGTTTAAGGGAACTCATGCTGCACTGTTTATCATGATTTACAGTGTGTTTTGATACATCATTCTGCTACATAGACTCTCTACCAGACATAGCTAATGTATGTAACTGTATATATACTTACTATTGCTTTCAAGTATCTCTACATAAGTTATGAATAATTTTTGAGACTGGTGGTGCCATGGTTTGGGCATTGAGGGTGCGATTTTCAACAACAATCATCGCTTGGCATTGACTGCCGAGCATGCTTGGCAATTGCCAAAAGTTGAACCATACTGTAAGTCAACTGCCAAACCTTCCCACACTCTTTATTTCCCCCACCTCCACTCAATCTGGCCACCACTGGCCCCTTCAAGCGCCCAACGGCCCTCTCTGATGCCCAATGGCCCATCCCTGCACCCAATGCCCCCCTCTGGCACCCAACAACCCCAACTGATGACCAACAGCCCCCACTCATGCCAAACGGCCTCCCTTCGCACCCAACAACCTCCCTTCGTGCCCCCTCAAGCGCCCAACACCCCCCTCTAGCATGCAATGTCCCGTCCTCATGCCTAATGGCCCCCACTCGCCCCCAACAGGCCCCTTTGCACCGAACGGCTCACTCTTGCATCCAACAACCCCTACTGGCATCCAATGGCCTCCTTTTGCCCCCAATGGTGTCTCTTGCCTGTCTCTCGTGCCCAACGATCCCAACTGATGACCAACGGCCTCCCTTCATGCCTAACGGCCCCCACTCGCGCCCAATGGCCCACTCTCATGTCCAACGACCCCTACTGGCATCCAACAGCCTCCTTTTGCCCCCAATGGCGTCCCTCGCCCGTCTCTCATGCCTGAAAGCCGTGTTTTGTGCCCAACCACCTCGACTCACACCCAACAGTCCCCACTCCTCCCCAACGCCCATCTCTCGTGCCGAATGGCCCCCCAACTCACGTCCAATGACCTGCACTCAAACGCCCAACAATGTCACTTGCACCCAACGCCCAATGCCATCCACACATGTCCAATCGCCCCTCTCTCCTGTCCAACAGGACCTGCAGCCGCACCCAATGGCCTCACTTGCACTCAATGCCGTCCATGCACATGTGAATCGTGGGGCTGGGGAGTGGGACAGACACAGGGGTTTTTTTTTCTGTATTTACTGTAGTTAGACCAGTCTTGTTCTATAATTTAAGATTGGTGAGACTAGTGGGACCAGTCTCCCATTGGTCTTGTCTTATTTTCTGTCATTTCCATATGAGTGAGAGAGCAGTTTCCATAGACTGACTTCTATGTCAATAGCTCAGATGACCTCTTGCTTTGTCTCAAGGTTACTGGTTTAAACCGGTTAAACCCGGTTAATTTTTTTTTCCAAAAGTGATTAACTTAAACCAGTGGTATATCTGAATCTGATTAACTCAAACCAGTTGGTTAACCAAACCACTGGTTTGGTTTGGTCTGGTTAGTGGTTAATTTTGTTTTTTAAACTGGACTTTCGAACACTAAACATGCCAAACGGCTCCCTCTAACGCCCAACAGCCTCCCATCCCTTCGCGTGCATTGCCCTTCCTTCCTGCCTAAAGCCCTCCAACTTGCGCCAATGCCCCCCTTTCGTGCGCAACATGTTTCCTTCAAGCCCTATGGCCCCCTCTTGTGCCCAGCTGCTGCGACCTGTGCCCAACAGCCCCCCCCTTTCATGCCTAACGCCCTCCAACTCATGTGCAACACCCTTTCTTCGAGCCCAATGGCCCCCTCTCGCATGCAACACCCTCCCACTCACACCCACTGACAACACATACAGCATGTATATATTTAGACACAATATATAATACAAAACCGGTTCGGACCGGTGCAGACCGGTTTGGTCCACCCTCTGTGGGTGCCATGGACCGGTCCTGTACGGTCCAGTCCGGTTTTTTACCTTTTTGTGGTATCAAAAGACTGGTCTCAGTCTCGGTCCATCCCTCTCAGAGGCAAAAACCGAACTGAACTGAACCCTTGAACACTAGTCAGGATGTTGAGTTTGACCTTGAACTTAGAAAGGCGAGTGTAGAGCTTGTTTGGAGAAGTGGACATGTTGAACAAGAGGAAAGGTGAGAACTGGAGAAGGAGGCAAAATGCCCCAGCCTTTATGGGAATTGGAAGTCTTG
This sequence comes from Entoloma clypeatum, assembly GCA_963565915.1. Classification (NCBI taxonomy): domain Eukaryota; kingdom Fungi; phylum Basidiomycota; class Agaricomycetes; order Agaricales; family Entolomataceae; genus Entoloma; species Entoloma clypeatum. The sequence goes on from OY751494.1 coordinate 837,008, forward strand.
CGAGGCTACTGTGGAGAAAGTTATCTGTCAAGATCCATCAGTGTGGAGTTAGGTCATGAGAACGGCAAACCTTTGATATTACTTGGTATAGGCAAACATGAGGCCAGTGGGGGCCGAGTGCAGATTTTGTGTGTCCACAGTGCGGCCTGTCAAGTGGGGCTGTCTTGTGAGAACACATTTTGGGGTGGAACTCAAATATATGGAAAGCGGTGCTAGAGTGGACTGGTCATATCACTGTCGCTAGATAGGATTGACTGGGACAGTCAGGATTTAGTGTGGGGGAAGATGATATGGCCGTGATGCGTCTAGGCCCAAAATCTGTGCATTTTGCACCCTTTCACACTATCTCTAAGGGGTATAGAGAGTCCTAGATGAGCTCCGATTCTGAGGACTTAGTGGCGACGTTAGAGAGAGACTTTTATAGTTAGCAACCATGGCAATGTAGGACATACAGTAGCACTGGTCACCACTATGGGCTTAGCTATGATACTCAAGAGCCATGGGATCGTCTCGTGAGATAGATAAGACTATTGGGTGCCTCTCATGACAAAGCGTGAAACAAGGAGATGGGTTGTATTGGAGTTATCAATGACACTAGCACTGTCTACCATACATCGGGGCTTGACCAGAGACATTCTTGTGAGAGGTTTGGTCAACGTGTAGTGTTCAAGGGTTCGGTCCAGTCCGGTTTTTTTGATCAAAAAATTGATGAACTGGAGACTGGCAGTTCATTTTCTTTTCTCAAAGTCTGAAAAAACTGGACTGGACTGGTAAAGACTGGTTTAAACCAGTTTAAACTGGTAAAATCCTCAACCATCCATAAACCTACCAAAAGCCTTTTTTTTCAATCAAAAACTTGAAAATACACTCAATTTGTTATCAATAACATGTTTCTCAAGAGTTTATATAAACTCTTGTAAAAATGATTGAAAACTTTATAAAAGAGCATCTTTGCCCATAAAAGTACAGTTTTTGAATGAATATATGGTCAAAAACTGGAACCAGTTCATATTTTTCAGACCCAAAACTAGAACTGGGGGTGAACCAGTCCAATTTTTTTTTCCAAATTTGAAGAGACTGGAGACTGGTTGAGCTCAAAATCAGTGAGACCTGAACTGCCAGTTTAGGTCTCTTCCAGTCCAGTCCAGTTCAGGTTCATTTTCCAGTTCATAAGACTGAACCCTCAAACACTATCAACATGTGCCTCACTTCACGTCCAAATCATCCATATCGGGAATATTGAAATGATATTGGATGATACAAAGTGAGATCGGGTTTGATATGTTGCGATCAACGTGACCTTATGGCGAGCATTGATAGAGATCGAATCTGATGGGTGGCTTACCGAGGCGACCCTTAATTGATGCAGCTAATACCTCATGGTAACTTGTCGGCATTGTCCCGGATGCATCGCAAAACCAAGATATTGAAATACTGGTCTCTCCAGTGCGGCAGGGGTTCAGATATGGAAAAGGGGCATACCTGTGGTGTTGTCTACCACATGGGCGCATTGAAATGGCTTTAGCAAAGGTCACTTAACTGGATACCATTTATTGATACCACATGCAACCTTCTTCTATATTTATTGCTGCTCATGTATAAAATCTTGTAGTGTCGTTGTAGTTAGATTGTATTTGTCTTGTGCATCTGTTATCGTTCGCAAGTATCATTGAAGCCTCAAGATTGTTTGGTTTGCATCGGAAGTCAGTCGCGATTGTGTTTTGTATGTTTGAGAACTTGTCAATCGTCAAATCGTGTTATCTATTGGTCGTATTGGTCATTGTTGTGTTTGTATTTGGTCGAGATCGTGTTTGCAAAGTCTTGTTGGTTCAGAAATCACAAACCTTGGTTCATTATCTATTTAGAACTATCTCTAAGTCTTGTTTGAGACTTATTGAGCCATCACTAAATGAGTTATTCAATTGTTGTTTGGAAGAGTCGCATCCTGAGTGATCCCACTCATCACCCCGAACTATATCGATTGAGAAGTACGCATTGCGAGACTTGTTTGGTCTTCATTGTTGTGTTTGGTGTTTGTGTGTGTGATAGAGATATCGCTCGCGCTCATCCCCAGACTCACTTCCTTTGTTTCAGCGGGTCTGTAGCCTCCCAATCATCACTTCAACCCTTGAATAGCCATCTCATTTCTCAGGTCTTAACAGGGGAGCATGGTCTAAAATGGTGGAGGATACTCTGGCCTGTTCAGTCTCTGCTCCCTCTTGCAACAAGCTTGCCGGAACAGTCCTGGCATTGACTTAGCACACTGCCTACTCCATGCTCACTCATTAAACACCTGTCCCCATGTAATGTGTACCATGAGGGCTTCGCCCCCCACACAATAAATTTGAGAGAGAAAAAAAAAAAAATACTCACATTGGAGGAGAGAAGAGTGAGAAGAGTGGGGCATTGATGAAGGTACTTGGTAAAAGTCCTGTTATTGCAGATACAGATACATTGAGTATTTATACCTACAAGAATGTGCACAGACCATGTACAAACAAGTACAAACTGAGTTTTGTCACAGAACCATAAACTCATGTATATGATAATATGTGACTTATAGTCACATGGTGTGACAATCACGTGATGTGACATAACATGACATATGTTATGCACGTCTGACACATATCTAATGAGTCAGAGCTCTAGAGCTAGTCTAGATTGTTCTAAGTATTATATAACTTCATATGGGAATACACATGCATGATGACATGTGATTGATTGTCGAGACATCCATCTAGAATGTATTCTCAACACTTCCACACCCACATCTCACAATTAACTTGTTTTTTTTTTTTTTTTTTGGTCAACAATTTATATAGCAGTATACTAGGGGTACAGTCCGCTTGACATAGAGTAAACTACATCAATCCGAGGATCTACGTATGCATGAAGAACAAGCGGCGCAAAGCTCCGTCAAGCTGATAAGTCCTCGCGCCAGGACGGGGGAGTCTGTTATAAACAAACATGTTAGTATGCGCACCCAAATATTCGGCTGCACGATACAAGAGCACTCCAACCTTGTGAGGTTGGCCGTTGGCGGCGCTGGGGGGTATCTGCGCCCTACCTACCAAAGAAGCGCCTGTGCGGTTCTTACCCTTCGATCATGTTCGCTTGCCAGAGGAGGCTGCACCCCTTTGTACCCAGCGCGCTACCACGTGACTACCATGTGAATTGAGGAGGCGAAGTCATGCACTGCACAATGGGGTTTGAAGCCATGGTCCGAGCAATCAGGGACATGGTGAAAGAAGACCTTGGATTTCAGACCTGGTTCCTCAAACCAAGGAACCAGGTTACTGATGATAGCGAGCGCAGTTGCCTGCGAGGAGTGGAGGTCTGGGTCTGTGGCGCACCGAATGGCGTTAACAGAATCGGTGAAGATGTGGATTTCTTCCAGTTGGGAGAGACCCCCTAGCAGGGTGACCAGGTTGGAGAACCCGTGTCCTATTGCTAAGGTTTCAGTGTCGTCAGAGACTGCGAGGCCACCAGCTGCCCAGTCTTTGTTGATGGAGTACCCCATGTGCCAGGTTTCCCAAGCCGCAATAGCTTGATGGCCCGACACAAGGGAGGGAACGGCCGCGTCGGTGACAATGACAGCAGATTTGTTAGAGCAG
>OY751494.1:840821-939214 GCA_963565915.1 Entoloma clypeatum
CCCCCCCCTCATCCCGCCCCCCGACCCCCCCCCCTACCGACTTATACCCCTCACTAATCCCCTCCCCCCCAACCGGTAGGCACCCATCGTGGTCGCCCATACCCCCTCTGCTCAGCGGACCTGTAGCACGCCCCACGAGCCACCTCACACATACATATTGTCGCGTTTTTCTCAGGAGTTAACAGGGGAGCATGGCCTAAAACGGTGGAGGACACGCCGGCCTGTTCATTCTCCGCTGCCTCATCAGTGGGGGGGACACGGCATTTCGCGGCTCTCGTAGTTCTATCACACGAATCACGCAGGGTTGATCAGAGCGTCGACTTAACACACCGCCCAAGCCTTGCTCACCCACTTACCTACCTGTCTGCATGTAATGTGTAGCATAGGAACTCAGTTCCTCCAGCACAATAAACTTGATTCAAAAAAAAAAAAAAAAACAAAGACTGGGCAGCTGGTGGCCTCGCAGTCTCTGACGACACTGAAACCTTAGCAATAGGACACGGGTTCTCCAACCTGGTCACCCTGCTAGGGGGTCTCTCCCAACTGGAAGAAATCCACATCTTCACCGATTCTGTTAACGCCATTCGGTGCGCCACAGACCCGGACCTCCACTCCTCGCAGGCAACTGCGCTCGCTATCATCCCTTGGTTTGAGGAACCAGGTCTGAAATCCAAGGTCTTCTTTCACCATGTCCCTGATTGCTCGGACCATGGCTTCAAACCCCATTGTGCAGTGCACGACTTCGCCTCCTCGATTCACATCAAGTGTGGTGAGTTGGCCTCCAGATCCCTCAATTTCAATACGAAACAATTCACGGACGACATGCTAGGCAACTGGAACAACCTGTATCAGTCTCCCAAGTATGTTGGCCGTCACTACCAATTCCCGAGGTCGTGCGTCAGACGACAAGACCACGCCTGGGCCAAAAGAATGAAACTGTCCCACCTCAAGGGTGGCACATGGCTTAAGATTGTGGGTCACTCCCATTCTCTCACAGCTCAAATGGTCCGCAGCCTCACCAGTCATGCCCCAATTGGCCACTATAGACATAGGTTCAATATTGGTGACAAGATTGAACAATGCGACTATGGATCGGGGTCTGTCGAGGACTTCGCCCACGTATTCTACAAATGTCTGCACCACCCCACCAGGCCCCCAGACATGCCCACCTTCTCGAGGAACACTCCCATATGGGACATCTTTGGGAAATCCATTATGGACAACCCAGGGGCCTTTGCCTTTAGGGACCGTCCAACACCCAACACAACCGTTGGCGGTAGTCGTGTGGTAGCGCGCTGGGTGCAAAGGGGTGCAGCCCCCTCTGGCAAGCGAACATGACAGAAGGGTAAGAACCGCACAGGCGCTTCTTTGGTGGGTAGGGCGCAGACACCCCCCAGCGCTGCCAACGGCCAGCCTCACAAGGTTGGAGTGCTCTTGTATTGCGCGGCTGAATATTCGGGCGCGCATACTAATGCGTTTGTTTACAACAGACTCCCCCGTCCTGGCGCGAGGACTTATCAGCTTGACGGAGCTTTGCGCCGCTTGTTCTTCATGTGTACGTAGATCCTCGGATTGATGTAGTTTACTCTATGTCAAGCGGACTGTACCCCTAGTATACCACTATATAAATTGTTGACCAAAAAAAAAAAAAAAAAAAAACCCAGTTATGACATATCAGTCAAAATCCTCTAACAAGATCTTCCGGCCCCCTCAAATTCAAGATAAGCTATGCGGGGGCGATTTGTGGCATCACCGTGTCTTTTCCAGTGAGGATGGCTCGAAGGACCCCAGTGTAGTTCAAATATGAATATATGTTCAACCCAGAACGCAGGATGGCTATGAAGGTTGGGACAGCCTCACTCCCTGGATAACGAAGAAAAAAATAGTAAAGTTTCCAAGCTCGCATGTGGAGCATTGGTTGTCACTTCATAAGAAAGGAGGTGTGGGTTGGGTCAGAGCAGAGAGAGCTGTTGATCCTCATGCATCAATCACTTATGCCTGATTTGAGGGGATTTAGATCTGATTCTACACATCTAGCCTCATGTGTGTTAACCACATTTGTTCATGATTGTTTTAGCTATATTACCACGTTTTCACCAACTGAACAGCGCAAAAAATCGGTCGGATTTCTTTGTCCATTAACCGCACTGGAGATACACTGCATGTCTGAACCACCGAGATTTGTCTTGGAAAGGCCTCCCCTGCAGTGTGGTGTGTCCCTTAATTCTGCTTAAAAGAATGCACTATACATGGATACTAATAAATGTTTGAAAAGACAAAGGCTGTTCAGTTGGCATAGGTATATCTGTCAGGCCTTACAGAAGCATGTCAGGCAAATTACGATTTTGGTTCTGCATAACAAAGATTGATGAATGACTCTGCATGCAGCTACTCCAGCACAATTGAATCCAAGCATTAGGAACAAGTATGGGCTGCAAGATCAGTCTCCCTCTGCTTCAGACATTGGACCTGCTGGGCATACCAGACAAACAGCAAAAATTTGTTCAGTGGGGAGCCAATCTTCTTTGTGAATTCAACTATCTAATTTGTTGCAGCCATTACCCCAAATTTCAACCCTCGCCTTCGAAAGAAGTATCTCAGTAACGACAGAGGTCACCAGGAATGGTTTCCTTTGGGTAAGAATAGAAGTACTTTGGAATGTATTTCACACCAATTTACATCGTCCAGGGTCTCCTCGCAAATGATTCTCCACTGCATCAATGCAGGAATCAGTGTCTTCACCAGCACTGCAAATACCATCACAAGGATCAATGGAACATGGCGAGTATTTCCCTACCGGAGGGCCGCCAACCCGTAAGCTTTTTGCACCATTAGTTAACACGCTAAACCACATAAGTAGAGCTTCTCTTACCTGATGAAGAGTCAGTTTTATCACTGTTGGGATTTGGGGCAGGCAATTTCCCTCCCACTCAGTCCGAACCAAGCATGCTTTTGGATGGGGGGGACTCCACATGCCAATTGAAAGGAAAAGGGAAGGAACAAGTCAAAGAAAAAAAGTGTTGGTTTGAGAATCCTTGTCTACACTGTGTATGCAGTTTCCCTGGATTTGAGCGCTGGTAGAGTTTTTCATTTTGCTCAGGGCAATGGGCCAGGAGCAGGTTCCATCTCTGTCGAACAGCCAAACACTTTGGGTGTACAAGGCTCTCAGGCCATATTTCCACCTTCCTTGGTAGTTCACATACATTATTTGGTTGATTGATGGAATGATTTGGGGCTGAACAGTTTCAGGATATTGATATGGGCGATGGCACTACCACTACCATACCCAAGGAAGTCAGGTTGCATGGCTATCGTGGCCATGATCACTCTTCTCACACCTCTGACTATCATGATGATGATATTTTGGATGATGAGGATGAGGCGCATGGTGGTAGACACTACCATCATCAGGAGTCTCATACCTCAGACTATCATCCTGACAAAAGTGAGGAAGGTGAAAAATGGAATTTTGGTGGCCTGCCGGGCGAAGAAGACTTAGCTGAAGAGGGACTTGCTGATGACGAGAGTGTAGGTGCTTCTCTTCGAACCCACCAATTGCTGACCATGTGAGATGGCCAGGATCCACCTGAACATGATGAATTTGATTGGGAAGACTTCAAAAAGCATCTTAGATACTTCGCACAGCAAGTAAGTGTTTATTCTGGCCATTCTTCAGATCTTATGCATCCAAGCAGGAATGTGCAACTCAGAAAGATATCCAGACATTGACAAAGGCTGTGGTTGACAGTTTCTCCTCTCTTGCATCGCAAAATCACAACCACAACTTCTATCAGTCCTCATGCCCCGATGCAGATCCCTTTTCTCAATGTCCAAGTCCCAAGCCTAGGGGCCTTCCAGTTTGTCATTCAGCTGAGAAGAATCAAATGAGTGTAAGCTAAGTTTGGCCACTTCGTTGTCATTGAGAAAGTTCATTTGTTTTGCAGAGTGAAATCCGGAAATATATCCTGCATCTCATTGGTGGAAAAGGGAACTTGGGCAATCAGACCATTGCTGATGCTGATGCTCTAGCATTTGCAAGGACAGTCAATCAATACAGAGAAGAAACTAATGGCCCATGCTGTACTGAAGAAAACCTCAAAATTGACCTTGGGCGACTGCGTTCTGCATGGAACAGATCCGTGGCAAAGGTGTTTGCTGCCAGTTTTGTCCGTTATCATGATCTTCCACCAACCAGTCAGCAACTATATGATGACTTCATTTGAGGCTTCTTTATAAGGATGAAAAGTATGCAGCGGGACTTTCTTCTGAGTCGGAAAGACCCCAAACTACTTGCTCAATGACGAAGATGTGACACAAGGAAATCAAATGTCTGTCCCCCAGTTGTGCTTCAACAATATTTTCCTGTCTAATCTTTGTCCATAGCTTTACAATAGGTGGCTAAGAATCTGTATGGCCATTCCCCAGCTCAGAAAACATTCGCCCAGTGGCTTCACACTCCGAGGTTCTTCATGCTGATAAATGGGACCGACTGGCGAATATGAGGTTCGAGACCTTCTTCTCTAAGTGCACGCTTGACGGTATCCACAGAAACCTCTGGGAAATATATTCTTTGGAGGTCAGAAGCATCATGTGCATCCAAATTTGAGAGGTGATGAAGAGCAACCCGCACATCATGAGGGCTTAACTTGTGAGGACGACCAGTTGAATGTCCCACAACATAATAATTCTCCTTCTCTCTATAGCGTGCATATATCCAGTTGATTTGGCGGTCGCTGAGATCATGGCGGTCAGTCAACGCAGTGCGGATGTCATCATGAGAGGACCCCATTTTTTTCATGGTACAGATAATGGCCCTCTTGGTTGGTGTTGTATTCGGAGCCATGGGGGATGTGATGCCAGAGAATGGGTTGAGGCAGGCCGAGAATGGTTGAATAGTGGGTTCAAGCCAAGGATTGATGTGACATGTCTGATTTCTTGTCACACAAGACATGACAGTCACATTAAGATTGGATGTCCCGATATCACCACTTGCGGCGATAACACTTTTACTTTTCAGACATGTGCTCGAGCATATCTACTTCTCAGTGTTTGTTAATCAAGTCAAACAGTTAAGCTGTTCTCATGTTGTAACCTAAAACTACCATTCAAGACCATGGGACAATCTTTTTGCTAAGTTAGGCCCTGCTCAGCAACCTCATTTCGTTTCGTTTGGACAAGGTTAGCCAGATCAAGGGTCTTACGGGACCTGCCGGGGCCAGAGCTGGTCAGTGCTGGTCAACTAAACTGTCACACTTCACAGTTAGATCATCTTATCAGAGTCGCATCACTGGCATCTCTTTACGTCCTACCTCTTCATCTCCAGCTGCCTCCAGGCCTGTAAAGCTTCGTGTGGTGTGCGGCCATCCATGGTGTTCACCGAGTCAGAGATTGGCGAGCTCTGAGGGCTGGAAAATGCATGGATTGTGCATGTTTTTTTAAGATGAGAAAATTTTTTCGCCTGCACTCAGCATATAAAATCTCGTCAAAGTTTCACTAATAGTCATTGCATCGAGTCCCAGTGCCTATTATCTCCTGTCATTACTCCTGCTCATAATATCTTTACATACACAATCATGTCCCAGCCTCACACCCAAGTGACTCATGGTCGTACTTGCTGGAACATTCGTTGCAATAGTACCCTCCTCAACATATCTCGTTGGTTGTAATCCACATCAGTCTTGGAGTTCGCACATCAAGCGACGGAAAACAAAGTGCTCCATACTGAACTGCCTTCAAAAGCGGATCAGATGACCTGACAATGCTCTGAAATTTAGTCAAGAAACCCAATGGCCACATCAAGGCCACATGCCTTTCAATAATTCATCAAGCCACATTTGACCAGCAAGGAGAGATGTATGAATCTGTCGTTTATCGAAATATTGTTCTTGTATTGGGCAAGAGCCATTGCAGCACCTGTCAGAGCCACTAACACAGCAAGCTTTTTCTGCCTTCGCCGAATAGAAGGCCCATGAGATGGTTCTTGTTGTAGATCTCTTGACGCTCGATTCACGACCATTGTCGACAAGGTACTGATTGTCGATTGTAATCGCACGCTCAAAGATGTGACTAACTTGTGACTAACCCTACCTGACCATGGGCAATTTTTCTAAACCAACCTAACCTTGTCCAAATGAAACGAAACCAGGTTGCTGAGCAGGGCCTTAGTGTACTTGTGACTAACTTGACCTAACTATTGATCATTTTGATTGATGAGTCTTACCTTACTCAACTCTAGCTAACTCTAGCTAACTTGCGCAGCCGAACGGGGCCTAATGTTTCTTTACCAGGTTAGTGCAGCTTCCATATGCCTGAGTACCACTATGTCTTGAGCACCCTTTGGGCTGCCTACATCAGTTACTTTCATTACATGTGACTACATCACTGCACAGGTTAGTGTAACCTGGGAAAACACCAAAACAAGAAATACTGTTTCTTGTTTCCTGCACAAACACTAGTCAATAAAAACAAACCATTTTCTTTTTCGGTGTTTCCCCATGTTTCTTTCAGATTACACAGCACAGGATTCAAAATTTAGCCTCCGCAAATGATATTGATAAAGGGTCTGCAAAATAATATTTTGTAGAGAAGACTTTGGAGGTGAAGAATAAAAATATTTGACAGATGTGAAATACATGGCAAAATGTTGACATTATCGAGGCATTTCTCATCAACTGTAACACTTGAGGAACAAAAAGATTCAATGATCCAAATATTAATCATCCTCGCCAGAGAAAGTTGGTGGAGAATGATGTTGTCAAAAAAATCCTTTTTTGTCTAGTTTTGCTGTTTCAAAATTCTTAATTTCTTGTTCACCAAATTCTTTGTAAAAGTTGGGCTTTGTTGAGCAACTTTAAAAACCCTTTCAGGCTTGCCATACTTTATCTTTTCTCATGGACAAGTAATATTTTTGGCAGAAAGAGTAAACATTGCAATAGTTTAATTTTGGCATCAGGGAAGTGCATCCCAAAAGGAGATATTTCACGAACACTTTTGTGCCTATGAAAGGGGTCATTTCTCATAAACTTTTGCAAGTGCTAAAATTGATATTTCGCAAGGGTGAAAGTTGGGGCCCAATAATGCCCAGTCATCACCCACATACAGGACATTGGTTCTGGTGCCAACTTTTGCCCTCGCGAAATATCAATTTTAGCACTTGCAAAAGTTTATGAGAAATGACCCCTTTCATAGGCACAAAAGTGTTCGTGAAATATCTCCTTTTGGGATGCACTTTCCTGATGCCAAAATTAAACTATTGCAATGTTTACTCTTTCTGCCAAAAATATTACTTGTCCATGAGAAAAGATAAAGTATGGCAAGCCTGAAAGGGTTTTTAAAGTTGCTCAACAAAGCCCAACTTTTACAAAGAATTTGGTGAACAAGAAATTAAGAATTTTGAAACAGCAAAACTAGACAAAAAAGGATTTTTTTGACAACATCATTCTCCACCAACTTTCTGTCAACATTTTGCCATGTATTTCACATCTGTCAAATATTTTTATTCTTCACCTCCAAAGTCTCCTCTACAAAATATTATTTTGCAGACCCTTTATCAATATCATTTGCGGAGGCTAAATTTTGAATCCTGTGCTGTGTTATCAAGAGAAACACTTTTTTGTATTTCCTGCACAAACACTAGTCAATAAAAACAAACCATTTTCTTTTTCGGTGTTTCCCCATTTTACACTGATCTGTGCCAGCAGTGCATGTGACTACAGCATCACAGTATTTGCTACAGTTTGCTACAGCCAAACATCTGGGTTTGCTGATGGCAGTGATGCCACAAACTTGAAGAAGCCCCTGCTCGCAGCGCCACTACCGTTTCGAAATATCCAGAATATTCTAATCACTGGCATCTACCATAACAAGTCCATGCTTATCAAAGTCTGTCTCCCTTCCCAAAAACTAGCCCTCCACACAGGGTTAGTTTGCATACCTGAACTTCAAATCCCCCATCGCTCTTTCAATTTCGTCCAGCTCCATATTTCGCAACACTCCCTTCTCCCCAATTTCACCGCTCCTTTCACCCACCAGCTCCTCCGCTTGGAATGCCGCCATCCATGTATACAGCTCAAAGTCCCTTCTCGGCATACCCAGTGGCAACCGCGGCACGAAGAACCCCGCGATCAGGCCGACTGTCAGCACCAGTGCTAGATAAATGAGCATGCCCATCGGATTGACTGACGCGCTGGAGATGACAAGATCATGGTACTGCTGGCCTAAGATCAGGCCAGAGCCGGAAAAGAACCGAAGAATATTGGTCGCATCGGCGCGGCCCCGAGCCTGTGCAAATTTGTCTGGTAAGAGGGAGGTATATCCGTATGCTCCACGACCGTCCGTGAACGAGATCACCTGGGGGTACCAGTTGATAAATGTTGGACAAGGAGGATTTTTTTGCGAAGTATGCGTACTGTTTGCGATGGAACGTAGTATGTGTCACGTCCGTTGTCCTGGGTAGAGGTAGGAACAGGGGAGGGATTCATGTCTAGGAAAGCAGGAAAGCACCGACCTTCAACAACTCGTTGATACTATTCGTATGTGCCACAACATACCTATCCGACAGACCGAACCATTAGTCAAACATCCCCGACAAACTGAAAGAAAGAAACCCTCACACATCCCAAAGACGCGTTGAATTGAGCTCCGTTCGCACCCCAGTTCCATCTCCATTTGCAATCCTTGCACCAACCCTCTTCTCTCCACCATCTTCCTCTGCACTGGTATTCGCCGATGGCACCACCTTACCCCTTTCAACAAGTCTGACCGAACCCGGACCCGTTGTGCTGTTGTACACCTCCACAATCCACGGCTCGAAGAGCTGCATGCACACGACAGCGTCATACCCGATATGTGTCGCTTTACCTGACACGTCCGGTACGCTATGCGCGCTGAGCACCGGAAATGTCCCATTTGGTGTGTATGTTGTGTTGAGCCGAACGAGGACCTGTTCGAAGCTCATCCAGCCTTGGCCGTCCCCGCCTGTAATGTAAATAATAAGTGCGTTCATTCCTTTGCGAAGAGATGATGCACCACCTACCCTGCGACATGGGTTTGCTAAAAAAGCTATGCGCCACTCCGTTACCATAAAAAGCAGCTTTGAATCATCCACATGTCAAACGGAAGTCTGGCGACACGTCCGGAATAAACATCTCTCTCTCACCTCCAACAGCGATCTCACTGGCATTGATGTTCGGAGGCATTGTATCATTTCCCTGCAAGACCTTACTCGAATTGAAAGGGCGGAGAGACCCAGTGACCGCGGCACCACCGAATGACGCGGAAAGAGCTTGAACCACCGAACTGGGCGTGAAAAGGTAGGTGAAGCCACCTGGAGATTCGGGAACCCTCCAAAAACATAGGTTTTTCACGAAGGGAAACAAAGGTTGGTCGGAGTAACTTACAAGTTGGTTTGTATATCAGGCACCGACGCACAATGAAGCCTCGTTCCCCACTTTGGGAACCTAAACGCCAACATCGAATCTGTTACATAAGAACGACGTGCAAAAAAACACAAGATGACCCACCTCAAAATTGACCCAGGCTCCACATTCGTCTTGGTGGGATCGACTGTTATCTCCTGCAACATCACCATCGACACTTTCCCGTTGTTGCTCGCTAACGCCCAATCCGTCCGTTCCGAGTCGAATGTCCCGAAGCCGCTGCCATTGGGCAATAGCTGCGATATACTCGTCTCCGAGAAGTATACCGAATCGTTTTGAAATTGAAATGTCACAGCTGGAGGGATTTGGTGCCCGTTGCTGGAAAAGGGAGAGAGAGTCCACGTCAAAGCGAAGCTCTATTAAGAGGGAGGATTTATCCGGGTTCTTAAGAACGATACTTAGACAAAATGACACACATCGAATAGCGGTCGCAGCTTAGAGGCATGTAAGATGTCCGTGTCTGAGTTGTCGCCGTAGATGGCAATATCTTGGTATTTGTCTCGCTGATGCTGAACAATACAATGTCATGTAAGAAAGCGCTCGGCGTAGGATGGACAAAAACTCTACTACCTTGACTGTAGTCGTTATATCGACAAGGCGCCCAAGAACAAATGGAACAGAGCCTGCGATCAAGACTATGATGAGAAAAAATAGAATGAAAAGTGACCAAGGACGTTGACTGGGTAAGGGACTCAGTGAATGAGAAAATAAAAGACCCAAACCGTGAAGAGGGACTGACTCGTAATGAGACCTCCTCTTTCTCGAAGCGCCGGGGTACATCTGCCGGTCCCATAGCAGGAGAAACGCAGGCAATGCGCTCGTGCCATCCACCGAAGTCGCCGCTATATCCTTCAGTTTAACTCCAGGGACATCTTCCACGCAGGACTGATGGATCACCGTCGCCCAGGCTGTCCGCGAACAAATTAAATGCCAGAAGAATTCGCGAACGGCCATTAACTCACTCGCCGCCTCCAGAAACGCCCTCCCCAGCCCCAACAAACTCAGTCCCAACAAAAATCCCACCAGCCCACATCCAAGACCCACCACCAATCTTGTGAAGAACAACGTGTTCCCCCTCGCCATCACCGTGAATATCGTCATCAGCGGGTATGCTATCACGCACATCAGCACGTGGAATGAAATGCTTCGCCACCTCGGAGGCTCAAAGTTCTTTGCGAATGGGTGCTGCTGAGCACGTTTTGGTATGTGTGTCAACCCCTGCCAGCCGCTGGGGTACCACGAGGAGGACATCGGGGACGGTTGAGCGCCGCCCGAGTCCCGGGCCGTTCCGGGAGGTGGAAAGTCCAGGTCGTTGTATGGTGAGAATGGGGGAGTGGAGGTGAGCGGTGAGCTAGGCATCAACGGTTTCTCGCAATCGCTGACCAGGCTGTCTGTTCGTGCGTCCAAAGCGGGGGATTCAAGTGGCGAGTGGTAGACTGAGCTGTTGAAAAGATGGTTCTCTTGCCTCCCGCTCTGGGTTTCAGGGCTGAGATTACCATAATCCCAGGGGTTGGAGTAGGAGGTGGAACCGCGCGATCTATTGGAGATTGAGAGATGACGGTTGGGTGAGAGAGACGTGATTTTCTCAAAGCTCGTGAAGTCGTTGTGGGCATCTGCCGTGGAATGTCTGACGGGCGTCAATGATTCTGACCGAGGTGGCGCATCCGTGGTGTCCTCGTCCCGCAAACGCAAACTCTGGAAGTGGACTTTGGTGCTCATGTCGTGGACAATTCGGGAGTTGTCGTTGGTCCACAGTGGGGAGAGGCACACCACGAAATCAGAGGCATTGCTTTTTGAGGGTCGCCAATATGAAGTAATCTTTGAGAGCCATTGCCGTGGTCCCGAGTTGTCGAAATGAAGCTTCCGGATTTGGACACTGGACACACGCATGATGCATGCCAATAGCTGTATATTCGCGGCCGTAGTACCTGCCAGGTGGCAGTCAATGACAGTCAATGACAGTCATGCAGATCGGATGTGATGAAAGTGGTCCATAGCGGTACGAAACAAGTTGTGGGTAGGTCAAACAAGTGAAATATTTTGCGGGTTTAGCCAAGCATCAGAGGAGAAGTATACTGTAGGGAACGATCCCCGTGAAGCGCCTGAGAACATAGACAGAAAAGCATCAGGTGCGGAGCCAATTACCCAGCCAATCCTAGATGGCATCGCTGAGATATCAGATCATGTCGAGCGGGCTCTTTCCAAGATGTCACATCGTGCCTGCCTCGTTCCGGAGTTTGGAGCGCTTCCTCGTGTTTGCCTTGCGTTTGCTGACACGATGAAGGCAACTGGAACACAAAAGGTCATCGATCATCATTGACACTTCAACAGCCTTGGGTTCTGCTATGTACTGTTCTGCTCCGCTGATGATCAGTTTGCTGTGATTGAATAGAGGCAGGGAAAGTGATGACAGAAGAAACATCATCGCAGACCTGAGCGCGGCTGTGTACGAACCTGTTCCAAGGGACTACATAGAAGGTCATTCGGATGAGGGTTATGAACGTGTGACTGCGCGAGGATCGGATTAATCTCAAGCTTGTCAGCGGCTTATCTTATTTTTTCAACCCGAGATCAAGCATCTGGATAGGAAGTAAAGTATTGGGAAAGGGGGAGTACGAGGAGGGGAGCAAAAATCGAATTAGAATTAGAGAAAGTGATCTGATGTCCTACTCACTCAAGTTACAGATCTCAGACATGGGGCCTGGCCTGAGGGTTGGAGCACTTGATTGCCCCTAGAATTCACTGTAGTTATTTCGGGGTTGGTTGATAAAACAGTGTTGGCACTGACCGCACAACGACTGTTTAATTGAATGAATTGGGATGTGAGCATGCAGTAACTATAGAGTACACACAGAATTATGCGAAAACGATTGGACGAGAATCAGGACTGTTCTTTCCAAAACGCATCCATCTCTTCATCAAGCTCTTGCTGTGTCACACACTTCTTCGGTTCGCCACGCCGGGGTCGTCTCTCCCCTTTCCGTCCGCCTCGCCTCCGGGGTGATCCCACCCTTTCCATGGAGATACGCGAACTCAAACCGTCGCCTGTCCCAGCCCCGTTCATCGCCCCTCTCAGGTTTGTCCTCGCACGCCGAGGCAACGGAGCCGCAATTCTCGACGCCAGATCCGACTGCGCCGAAATGGACGTACGCTCCAACAGCGTCCGTCCATCCCTCCCGATATAATCGGACCGCATCTTCGAGGGCGGCGAGAGCGGTGGCGCGACCTCCTCCTCCGAGCCATCTTCTGCCAAGAACCGGTCCAACTCATCGTCGAGTTGGACCTTCTGCGATTCAGAGTCGATTATGGCTGCATCATCCTCCTGTTCCCCCTTCCTCCGTTTTGCAGCAGCCGGCGCACCTTCCCCGCCGTACACCTCCTTCCCCGCCAGCCGGCCATGCTTCCTGTAAAAATTGCTCTCCTTCATCGCGTCTTTCTTTTTCACATCCCCCTCAACAGCCCAGCGCATCTTGATTGTGCCTTTGAGCCCCTGCGCCTTACCAAGGCTCGCCCCGATGCGTTCCTCCGCGGGCCAGAGTGCCATCGGGATGGAGTGCGCGGTGACGAAGTTCTCCATGTCTGGTCCTTCGGTTGTAGATTTTTGGAGGTGGGCGTAGGCGGCGCGCGCGAGGGTTTTCGAAGGGAAAACGAGGACGCAGGTGGTGTCGTCGATCCACTCGAGGCCCATGGGTTGGATTTGGAAGTGTTTGGCGTAGGCGAAGAGACGCGCGGTGGGGAGGTGGGCGATGGGCGGTCCGTGTAGGAGGACCGCGTTTGCGCGGTAGCTGAGGTCTATGGGGGGGATCAGAAGTAAGATTCGTGAGCGGGGACGGGGATTTCGGCGTTGAAATGCACCTTCATCCATTTCGTCATCTGCATTCACGTTCCCTCCGCTCTCTTCTTCTTCGTCTGATAGCTTTCGCTTACCGTTTCGAGAAGGATCCGACAAACAAAGGGCGAGGCGAGAAGTGGCGAGGAGGGCAGGATATAACTCGCACATCAGGTCCTGTTCTTGCACACTCTCCAGAAAGTACATGCTACTCAGCGCACCTTGCCTACTCTCGCGACGGACGTATCTGACAGCAAGTACACTTTTGCAATTCCTATGCGCTTTGCGAGCGACGCTGCCTGCTCCTGTGCGGCGGGAATTTGCTCTTCGTATGGGATTGTATCGTCATATGAAAGGGTTTCGCCGGTGTTGGCAGCGGTGGCGAGGAGATCGAGGGATACTCCGTCTGGTGAATTGTCCATGATTTTAGGGTGGAGGTTGCGATGAGAGATGGCAATAAGTTAGAAGAGGATGAAACGCGGATACGTGGCTGTTGCGTTCAAGTCACATTTCGTCGGCATCCGGGTTTATTTATTTGAACCAATTGTTCTCCTTCAACGCAATAAGTATGTCCGAAGGCGAATCATCAGTCGTCGCTAGCAAGAACAAGTCTCATCGGAAGGATAAACGTGAGTCCGTTGCTCGTCTGGGCATAAGAAACGATGCCTTGACGCGATCTCGATGTAGCATGGGACACGGATGACATCGACCAGTAAGCTTTCCGTTCTTTTCGTCCGCAAAAGTCGGAACATGAACATCTTTTCTTCAGTGTGAGTTCGAACACGACCCTCGGAAACTTTCATCAGTTAATGTCGCATGCTGTACAGTGGAAAGTCGACCCTTTCAAACCAGAGGACAACAAGGCAGGGACGTTCACGGAAGAATCATCCTTCGCGACTCTGTTCCCAAAATATCGAGAAAAATATCTACGAGAGGTGTGGAGTGCGGTCACCCAGGCCCTGGATGCACACGTACGCCGGCTCCTGCTTCCCCCTCAACCTTACCTCACACATCTTTTCCTTGTAGGGAGTCGCATGCACCCTCGACCTCATCCACGGCTCCATGTCCGTCCGTACCACACGCAAAACCTACGACCCGTACATCATCCTCAAAGCGCGGGACCTCATCAAGCTCCTCGCACGTGGTGTCGCAGTCACGCAAGCCGTGAAGATCCTAGACGACGCCGTCGCGTGTGATATCATCAAAATCGGGAACTTGTTACGGAACAAAGACAGGTTCGTGAAGAGAAGGCAGAGGATCATTGGGCCGGATGGGAGTACGTTGAAGGTGAGCTGGGGTCTGTTTCAGCGGGTACAAGATGGAAGAATTGACCCTTTTTTTCCCCTTGGGGCATAACCAGGCAATAGAGCTCTTGACGAAATGTTATGTGCTGGTACAGGGAAGTACAGTCAGCGCCATGGGACCCCACAAGTCCCTCAAGGAAGTACGGAAAATCGTGCTTGACTGTATGAAGAATATCCATCCAATATACCGTATCAAGGTACACCTCTACATCCACTACTCTATCCTTACACACCACACTCAATCTCTGTCTCTTTCCAGGAACTCATGATCCGGCGTGAACTTGCGAAAGATCCCAAACTCGCCAACGAGTCTTGGGACCGGTTCCTCCCGCAGTTCCGCAAGCGGCACCTGAAGACGTCGGAGAAGACGGCGAAGAAGAACGAGGTGCTGGAGCAGAAGGCGGAGGCAAGGAAGGCGGCAGGTATCGAGCCTGAGACGAGCAAGAAGCCGGCGAAGAAAGTTTACACCCCATTCCCGCCTGCACAGCTGCCTCGCAAGGTTCGTTTTGTGTTTCAATTTCGGTCTTGATTTTTGATCTTATGGGTGATGTGGGGTGGGGTTAGATCGATTTGCAACTCGAGTCTGGAGAGTATTTCCTCAAGTCGCATGAGAAGGAGGCGAGGGAGGCGGAGAAAAAGAAACAAAAGGCAAATTGGTTCGATTGCACTTGGCGAGGTGATGCTCACCTATTCCCATTTAGCAAACCGAAGGTACTGCAAAACGGCGCGAAGTGCGCGCAGAGGCGTTTGTTGCTCCTACGGAAACAGCGGCACCCACCGTCGAGGAGAAACGAGAGAGGAAGAAGCGGAAGGCGGTGGAGGAGCGAGACGGAGGGGATGAGGGGCTTGAGAGGAAGAAGAAAAAGAAGAAAAAGGAGGGGAAGGAAGACTTGTGATTTCTGTGTGGCAGACGCGCGCTGATTCCGGAGAATGACAGGATTGAGAAGATGGTTCCGTCGTTGGTTTCATGGATGGAAGTGCACTCTCAAATAAGTGCAGTTGGGTTGAGGGGTTGACCGTTGACCGTTGAACGTTAAGCCATGATTGACAATCTGTTCGGTACTTGTCTCCTCCCCATCCATCGCCTTCTCAAGTGAATATTTAAACTTAATCAGAATCGAGACAAACAAGATAAGCGATGCCCTTTCAGTTCCAACTGGTGAAACTCCTCAACGCGGCAGACACAGTGTGAATCTGTGATATCCAGCCTCTCAGGTATGGTGTGATATCTCGGGATGTCAAAGAACGACCTCTGCCGTGGGGTCCTCGACTTATGCCTGGAGCGTTGGATTCCGCTTCGCCGTGTTTCGAAAAAAACTTTTGCCATGAACGAAAAGGTGGATTGTCTCGTGATGCACTAGTTGGTTTACATGCTGGTAGTTATACAAGTCTGATCTAAGTAGACATACTAACAGTTCTGGGGGCAGAAGCGACTCAGTGGAAAACGGGGATGCGGAATCTGTGGCCCAGGTACGTATCCTCGGGTTCCATCTCCATCGTCTGGGGGTGAGCGGAGACATGACTACGAAAACCCAAATGAGGAGCAAGCCTAAGGCGCGTCGTAGTCATGACGAAGACTCACCCGATGACGAATGTCAAGCCTTAGGCAAGTGACGGAGACTTGATAGCCCCGTCCGCCTCCCTGGGTTGAGGGGAAGCATCTCGATATGTATCGCACCGAGATAATCCAAGCAACGCCAGTATTCCAAAAATGCCTGGGACCGCCACCGTCCGAATTTCTTCACCATGTCTGGTGGGACTCCTGAGACAAGATAAAAGGTTGTTCCTCCGATCCGAAAGCAATGTCCTGTGATGCGTGGGTACCTCGTCTTTTTTTCCTTGAGAATTGTGTTGATTCGTCGGACAAATTTAGACCTCGTCAGTGTGAGCAGATTGCCGTCATCACCGCGATACGCAGCTATGGGGTCATTTATGCAGAGCTTGTTCTTTATAAAGTGCTTGTGAATTGCATGAATCGGGTCGAGCGGCGCTTCCTGGCGGGGAATCCAGACATCATCGCCTCGTCCTTTCTGAGTCTTTGACCAAGGAAGGTGCAGGTTACAAGCTCCATTCTCCGCTGTTGATTCGGCGATATTTGCGAACGTTGCGTGACGTCGTGGGTCAAACTTGGCAAAAATTTGGGTCGGTGGCAGAATCTCGCCGCAGCGCAGTTGGGAGAAGAAAGATAGCAAGCAGATAGCACGCACACAGGTATCGAGGCCTGATGACCTGCTGAGGCCTTTGTCCAAGTCAAGGAGCATTGGTATAGTCACCGGAGCCCTCTTGTTGCGAAACGATGATGCAGGTCTAAGTTCCTCGACTCCTTTCAGTATACGCCGTAGAAGACTCCCCCCTTGCCAGATTAGACCCCGCCTTTCGTGCTCTTTTCTGATAGCCAATAGTTTCGCTCCGACAGACTTTCCAGCCAGTCGTCCTGCATATGAGGCGGCCCACGCGACCAGGAGATCTTCGTTCGCCGGAAGCGCATTGTCGTTCGGGATCCCGAGGCCCTCGCAGAATGCCAAGAACTCTCGAAGGCGGCTGGCGTCTTTCACCTGTGATGTCTTGCAGACAGCTGCATCCTGCACATGTTTGATTCGATATACCAATGCAGGAGGTAATTGGAAACTAGTACGGGGCGGAGTTGGGATGCGGGTTGAATAGGGTTGGTTTCGATTGTGGTGAAAGGCGAGCTGTCCGCCGTGTAGCTGGGCAAGCTGCGCTAGGTTGTTTGTCTGATCATCAGGCACGTAGATGGATCGAGTGTGTCTGATAGGTGGCATTGTAGTTAAGTGACAAGGAAGAGAGTGCTCTGTCGTGACGAGCCACATCCGTCACACCAGCTGGTACGAGGCAACAAACTTTCATTGTAATCTAACGTCGTGGAAGGATACTGCTTTATGTATGAAGTTTGTCAGGTGAAAAGGTAATTTGGGCGGGAAAGCGAATAGCATATTTTTTCCAGGAAAAACTCCCCTCGATGGCCCATCAGCTGGATTTTCCGATGTTGGTATCCACACGCACGATACCCATAAACTGTTGTCTTGTATGAGCTTGACAATTTCTCGCAAGATCATGTTTTGTTGGGTGCCTCGAGATCGACCTGCCCGTAGAGCACCCACCACACCCTGGTTGTCCGAACGCACAATTACATGACAGTTTCCGAACTTTGCAGTGCAGAGCGTGCGGACTGCGAGCTCAACTGCCACCATTTCCGCCCAACCGATTTCGCGTCCATCCAACTGCCAGTCCTCTTTGAGTTGCCATGCGAGCCATCTCCCGTTAATGTACAATCCGATACCCCATGTAGTCGACGCGTCCACGAACAGCTTTGTGTCCAAAGGGTCTGGTGGGCGGATGATTTTTAACCCTACGAACTCTTCGTGCAGTCTGTTCCTCCACCAGTCCATATCATCCGCTGTCTGTGGCGACATTTTGTGTCTCGCGCTGTGTGCATAGCCATCTTTGAAACCACCTCGAAATTTATATAGTGCAACCATGTGGGCCCGTCCCTCTGGGACGACGAGGCAGACGTGGTTCAGAGTACCGATGAGATGTTCCGCTTCTTTCGCCGTGTGGAGGGATCCGTGGATCCACGTTGAAAGCCGTTCTAGATATTTCTCTTTTTTCTTTCCGGGCAGCTCAACTGTTTTCGCATATAGGTCCCATTTGAAACCAATGTACGTGAAAGCTGTCGCGAAGTCTATGAATTTTGCAGGTGCCCAGGGCCAACCTAGCTCTTCGCCGATGCTCCATATAGACTCCGCCGAATAGGTGAATTCGTGAGATCCATCTGGTAGATGGCGAGACGGGAAACGTATAAATATGAAATCATCCACCCACTTGATCACTGCGTCAACCCCCCGTGCTAGAAGTATCTTGACCAGGGCATCGGCTATTCTGCCAAACACGCCGGGAGATGGCGAAGCACCAAAATTCAGAACGTGGTCGAGATGGATGAGACCTTTGATCATGATCGCCATAAAGGGACGTGCCGATGGATGGGTGGGGACATTACGGAATGCGGCATCGACATCGAACACTGCAGCCTGAGTTCCTCCTGGTGCATCTGCAACCAATAAGTAGCACTCCGAGAAGGATCCCCACGCGCATTGGAATTTTTTGGAGTTGATAATTGTGTTGATAGAGACTTGTGTTGGATCGATAACATATCTTTCAGCGGCATCGCGCGGCAAATTTTCTAGGTCGATGCGATAACCCATCTTTGGGTAAGAGTGATTTACAATTACACGGCGCTTACCACCTCCTTGACTAATAACTGCAAGGGGGGCGGTACGGAAGTGTCCAATAAGCGAGAACAGGATTTCTGGGTCGTAACCGTGCGATATTCTACCGAGTTCTATTTCTTCAGCGTATTTCATAATGACAAAGTCTTCATCGTCTTGTGATGTAAAATGATTGCGGGGTATGGATGTGCAAGCGAGAGAGAAGTTTTCGAGGCCGCAAAGGAAGCCCTGCCTGAGGCCTACCGGAATGTCGTCGAACTCATCAAAGATGCCGGCATCTTTCAACGCGAGTTCCCAAGCATCAGCCTTCAGCTTGGTTACAATTGGGAAGATGTCGTCAAGCTGTACATCTTGTCGATCCGTGCGAGAGATCTCCACATAGGGAACAGGAGTGGCTGTAGGTACAGGCAGGCGCTCGTCTACACCCGGAGGCGGCGACATTGAAGGAGATGCACACAATCTTGTTGCCGAGGAGCTTGTCGACCCACTTTCCCTGGTCATTCTGGACCAAGCGCCTCGCAATTCCTTGATGGTCTTTGTGGGAGTGCGCGTCGCCACAGAGGTAGCACCTGAAGTTTGATGATGATTGTTGAGGCCGAAAGGAAGGTGGAAACGCCTGGGTATATCCCCCTCGCGATGGGTTGAACGTGCTTCCGACGTGAAAAACCACGGCCTCTTCCTCGCTGGCCCCCACTTCCCCCAGTCGGCTGTCTGAGTTGCTCGAGGACCGCCGGAACGAGATTTCGCATTTTGTACTTGTAGAACAATGGTTCCGCGAAAATTAGACCAAAGGAATCGTCCCTCCTGCCAACCCATGATGTGTAAGCCTCAACAATGTAGCCTCTGTACCGCGGCCAGTCCTGCGTGTAGTCGGGCCTAGCCGCAATGACGCTGAAGAATTCTGCAAACATGTCCGCACAGTCCGTGGCTCGTGGTCTTCCTATTGCAATATCGTCACCCATGATCAGGTACCTGCGCATGCCTCGGACAAAGTTCTCGCGAATTTCCGTGAAATCGTCAGTGGTTATTTGATGATCTTTCGCCGCCGTCATTGTCTTTTGCTTCAATCTGATCTCGCCCTTGTCATTCCAGCCGATTTCAGTATCGACTCCGTCGGTCGAGCGTGACGCATTCATACAGGCTCTGTGCGTGCAAAGGGCGAGTGGTATGTAGTTTTTGAATCCGCCTTTGAGCTCTTTGATGACGGCTATCGGAAGGTCGCTGGTGGCATTCGTGATCGCTTGCGAGAAGTATCTTCTGCCGGGGGGTTGAGCATCTGCGGGTGGCTGGGATGTGGTGCTGACACCCAGGGCTGCTGCGACTGCGGCGATAAAATCGGGCGTCAACGCGTGCGGTGCCCCCGGCATTTTGGCAAGCGATGCGAGAGGATATGCAGGCACGGGCGCTGATGCGAACACCTATATGCAGGTCAACATCGTCGTTCATGCTGGGTACAGAATGCAATGGTACGTGTGTACATGATGGGACAGCTCTTGAGCTGTAGTGCGTGAGTCTGTCTGCGTGACAAGATGCGAGTCTGCTGGTGCGGCTATCTGCGGGCCTGACTATATGGGTGTAAATATATGCGGCGCAGGTTGGGGTAAAATACCAACCCCTTGGTTGTTCGGCTGTGCGGCAGATCGCGGGACTGCTTGCGAGGTGACCTGCGGGCCTGTCTGCGCTACGCTAGCGTACTCCTCAAAAAGCCTTCTGCTGGGCGCCGAATGGCGCAGGTGTGATGAACCTGGTGAGCGCACGCGGTAGGTGATGCCACCAACAATGGGTGCTGATGCGGGAGCCCTTGCGTAGAGGCGTTCAGGAATCGGAACGAGGCCTTCAGCCGCTGCCCAAGCCGTGTTACTGTCACGAGTGCGAAGGACAGGCGAGCGTTGATTGAAAATGGTAGATGCATGCGTACTCCCACCTCTACGAAGGAGGGGGTTCTGCGAGATGGGCGTCGAGTATGTCGATGCTGCTGGGTCAAGCCCTATCGGCGAACCAAGGTGCTGGTTCTGCTGGGCTGTGTCCGCTGGTGGTAAAGGCTCATCACTCATCGGCTCCTCAAAGTGCGAGGGCGAGAAATCAGCTGCTGAGGCCAACTGAGGTGGGCAGGGACCATCGCGCCCGGAGCCTGGAGCGTCACTCGTAGCAGTGCGTTTGCGGCCCGCCCTGGACGTCGGAGGTGCATCTGAGGCCACCTGGGGTGTAGTGATGTCCCGAAGGCCACCAGCATTCCCAGATGGACCTGCAGATCCGGCAGAGCGCTCGGACACCGTTTGGAGGACCTCGTACACGTAGCCGACGGCCCGTTTCATGCCAGGCGGAGCCTCAACGACAGTCCGTTCAGAGCGGCTTGGCGCGATTGGTTGTGTTGATCTGGCCCTGGATAAGGCGACGCGAGTCGATCGGCGAATACTCAGCTGGGACGATCCTTCAGGGGCCACGATCCGACGACTGGTTCCTTTCTTTGAATTCTCCCGCACTGCGACCGCCACGTAAGGGTCTGAAAGAGGACCGGATCCTTGACCGCTATCCGTACTAGCGGTGGTTGTTCCCGAATGTGGGGGTTGAGTGTCCATGTGGTTCGTCAAGCAGGAGTGAGAAAGGTTTGCGAAAGAGAGTGGGTTGCGTGAAGAGAGCGATCTATGCAAAAAGGCGTGCAGAGAAAAATCGCGAGCTATGCTATGTGCGTCTATGCGATAAGAGAAAAAGGAACAGAGGATCACATGATCACGAAGCCTCGCCTTTCCTCATGCAAAACCTCGGTACACTGCGCTCGTTCCTCGCTCGTCTACCTCCCACTTATCCTCAGGTTCGGCCAATCACTTCTTGCCTAAATATGGGCCTGTTGGGGTTGCCGCTATGGTGAAAACAGGGCTGTCCTGCTAAAAGCCCATCAACTATTTGGGAGGAACAACCCTCAAACTTGAAGTTCCGATTATCAAGGAACGTTAACGGCTGAATAACTGACAGGAGGAATGGAAGCCCTCATACAGGCTGCCCGAATCCAAGCCATCAAGGGGCCCTCTTTTGATTTCGATTCAACCACCTGTACAAAAATTCAACTCAATGTGCTATTATATGACGGACAGCCTCTATTACTCCCTTTGTGGACACTTTGACGTAAGGGTGACTTGCAAACAGGACTGTTTCAAACAGAACTGCGTGGTTAGCAAGGAGCATCCCTCTCGTCAGTAGAAGCGTCCTCGAGAGGACAATTGGACGGTGATTTTGGCTCTGACGATCATTTTTTTGCAGTGTGCAAGTCTCACCAAAGCTGCATCCAAATCATGGACCCGCCTGCGCGGAATAGGATCGGGACGCGCGATACCCTGTGCGAGCACTGCATAAGGGTCTCGGGGAGTACTAAATAATGGACGCATGAGGAGGTGAGCACTGATAAGGATTTAAAGTCTCCGTCGACTTAAACTACTTTCTAGTAGTGTGGTTCCAACCTGTCACAGAGGGCGGCTGCGGGTGTGGAGTTGGCAGGGGCTAGGAGGTCGAACTCTCGAGTTCTTTCGTCGCGATGAACCTGCCTGAAGTGTTTTTGTAAAGGGTTAACTTGGATCAATTGATTCTCCCCTTCGAACGACGGGTGTGATACGGAATATTTTTCTGCTGGAAGCATATTATTACTGACTTCAAACCCTGGCACAATGTTAGGAGCGAGGGGAAGACGATGCTCCAGACACGGCCGATGCAACCCAGTAATGTGAAGCCGGATCTCGTACGACGGGTACGAAGCCCACGATGTGTGACAGCTACACTTTCGGGGAAGTTACTCCCCTGCACAATGGTCTCGCAAGATCGATATACCCGAGTCCTGAACTTTCGAAGGGGCCTTCTCCGTTCTACGTCTTCCCTGCCATGTGCACTAACTTGATAAATCACATCACAGTCCGATCGCCGGCGTTCGTGAATCTCAAATCTGCATCGTCTGAATGTTTTGGGATCACGGAAGCTCTATGTGGCTTCAAATTTCAGCCAGGCGACAGTCGTGGGTCCGTTCACACCCCTCAGCATCCTTCTGATTGGCCCCTTTCGTAGTGCCGTGTCCTGAACTCGGCATCCTCGGATTGACTGAGGCAAGGGCCAGGCTCCGACATTTTTCCTCAGCGGTCACAGGTGTGTATCAGGTAGATCAGAGGCGATGACCCGCTCACAAAAACACAATGTTCGCCTGCCGCTGTAATCATGTTTCCACACTCACCAGATAAAAGGTCAATCTCGAATTGGGCTGTAAGAAACCCCAACCCTCATTCCACCATGGAACCCATTGTGTCCATAGTTTTACTGGGTCTATTGGCCATTCTTCTCAGTATTTATCGACGCTTAACTCGCATCTCTATCGCGCACATCGCCGGACCTGAACCCGAATCATTCTTCCTTGGTGCGGCTCTTAGTGCCCCGCGTTCAACTGCTACTAAGATAACTTTCCAGGAAATTACCGCCAACTTTTCCAGTCACCGGCTGGAGAGGTAGGTCCTATACTCCAGCTTATTAACCCACGGGTTCACTTTCTGATGGGGAATAGGCCGACTTCAAGTGGCAGGCTCGATACGGAGATATAGTCCGGGTAACGGGTCCCTTGGGGGTCAGCTTCCTTGATATACTTGATGCAGCGTAATGATGCTGAATGGCTTACATCTATAGGCAGACCGCCTGTTTGTTATAGATCCCAAAGCTATCCAGCATATATTTCAAACCTCAGGATATGACTTTCGGAAAGCACCTGAACGTCGTGAGATGAGCCGTATTGTCTTCGGGAGAGGCGTTGTATGGGCTGAAGGTACATATGTTGCAGTCATTACTTCGCACGATACCGTCGTAACAGGGCCCCTCAGGCGATGTTCACAAACGGCACAAAAAGGTGCTGCTTCCCGGATTTTCTACACCCGTCATCAAGGAATGCACCCCCGTATTCTTTACGTATGCCTCCAAGGTCTTCACGGTCCAGTTCCACAAATCATGAGCATTCGTATTGATGGCGTGATTCTTCTTCCATCCAAAGCTCGCAGAACAGTGGAGAGACAGGATATCTGCCTCCGCCGACCAGTCAAGTGTATTTAATATTCCTCTCAGCCTTTCTCGTGCGACTCTGGATGCTATTGGAAAAGGTGGGGTCAACTGCTCCGCTCACATCTACAAGCGCGGTTGACTTATTTCGCAGTCGCATTCGATTATGAATTCGGGACACTGGATCACAAGGATAACCCACTCGGAAATGCGTATATGAATTTGTTGTGAGCCTCATCCCTCAATTGGTCATTCGAGTGATCCTTGTTCAATCCTTGTTTATTTCATGACATGCCAGAATCGACACATTCGGGGCGCTGACGAAGGGCGAAATCTTCGTTCAAGATTTCTTGCGTTATCTCCCGGAATTCATACGCGTACTGATCGTCGACTATGCACCAAGCCCCAAGTTGAAGCACGCTCGTGCTACGGCCATTCTCGGAACCCAGGTTGCAAACGAACTGGTTGAGTCGAAGTCAAAAGCTCTGCTCGACGGGAAAGGTGGCAAAGATATCATGAGTTTGTTGGGTGAGATTTTTTGTACTCGCCTGCAGGCTCTTATTGACCCATCTTCAAGTAAAAGCCAACACATCCGAGGACGAGACGACGAAACTGACTGAGGAAGAGCTTTTGAGCCTAATGCGGTGTGTCACTAAGCCGCGACTCTCGAGGTCATATCCTCATGATTATCAGAACAATGATAGGGGCGGGCCATGAGTCGACGTCAAACACACTCAGTTGGATGTTTCTTGAGATGTCACGCAACCCTGAAATACAGAAGAAACTACGGAGCGAAATCAGATCCATGGAACATGTCATACGATCCCGAGGAGACTCCGAATTTACTCCAGCAGATCTTGACGCGATGACCTATCTCAACGCATTTCTCAAGGCACGAAAAACGTGTCTGACATTGATGATACATGAGACTTACCAAGACTATAGGAATCTCTTCGTTTCCATCCTGTTGCCCTTCTATTGTACCGCCAAGCTATGAAGGATGACGTTTTGCCTCTTTCAAAGCCCATTGTCACAACTACTGGTGAAAAGCTCACGTCGCTGCCCATCCCCGAGGGCCTCCGAATTATAGCTTCAATCAGTGCTTACAATAGGTATCGCCTCACTATCTGATACTGAAAAAACTTATTCTGGTCCATTCTGGAAGAAATAAGGACTTGTTCGGGGAGGATGCTCACACATTTGACCCCGATCGTTGGCTGGATTCGCGCGTCAAGAAAACAACAATCGTAGGCTCGGTGGGAAATCTGTATGTAGATACACCAGTATCGCGAAATGTGTTCCTTTCTCCGTGGCTAATTCGGCCTTATATTCCACTAGCATGACCTTTTCTGCTGGCGTCCGGTTCGTGTTCGATTCCCGTCACTTGATCATCGTCCTTGACATAAAAACTTTCCTCCATCGGTAGAACATGCATTGGGTGGAAATTCGCCATAGCAGAACTACAGGCATTTCTTGTCGAGCTTGTAGGTTTGTTCGAGTTCGAACTAACACCAGAAGCGCAAAAGATCAGGAGGGAATCAGCGATTGCGATGGTTCCTGTACTAGAGGGCCAAATGGAGAAGGGAGGACAATTGCCACTACGGGTTCGGATTGCGTCGCGGGAAGAGGACTGATGATTCCAAGAACGTTCTTCGTGAGCCAATTCGAGCAGGAACGTATGTTGCTCTAACGATATTTCCAATGTATGCACCCGACTTTGGTTCGTTCTCCTTCGTTTCGGCTCTCCAGGCTCCTTCCTTGTTCTCTTCTTCTTGCCTGTAGTCATATCCTCCGCGTTCGGACTATAGAGATAACGCGCCCGAGAACAATAAAGAAACAACAAAGTCGGTAAAGAAGGGCAGAGGGGACTCGAGAAAGAAAAGCCAGAGTCCTGTTGCTTACGACAATAGGCTAAGTTGAAGGCGAATGGACGAACTTATACAGAGCAGCCAATACTCTCCCTCTCGGGCCTTCTTTGAAGCAGTGGCGAATGAAGCGAGTTCAATCAGTGCCTACCCCGGACATCGGGAGAAATCAGCACTAGCTGGACGGGCATGATGCTCGTTCGTCAACGGGATTCGACTTCTGATACGAAGCCCAAGTCTCTAAGTTCTTAAATTTACTCCCGAGCCAAAGCTCTTCCCCCATCTACACCTCAACCCGAACGCACTGCACAGGTGATTAACCGCGTGTTCGACAAAGGCCCAGATCAAGCCCAGATCTGAACTTGAATGATCGTGACCTCGCAATTAATATCATGCGGACCTTTTGCGGGGTTGAACGTGAAGTCGGATGCACCAATGGACCATGATACATTTAAACGCGTAGAAAGCTCCAACCAGTAAACGGGCTAACATCCCCGCTGCCGCCACTGAGTACTGAGGCCTGAGGCGCCACCATCTCCATAGCGCCTACCGGTGACCATCATGGTCCGCTCACCACCAAAACACCACGTCACCAGGGTCAATGGCGTATGTCCCAGATATGCCCAGTGAGTCGGACCCCCTTACAACGGACGATTCACATGTCTAAACCTCAGTTCCCCCATCGCCTTCTCGATCTCATCCGGCTCCATGTTCCTCAACGCCCTCCTCTCGCTCTCACTCGCCTCACACACCAACTCCTCCGCATGGAACGCCGCCATCCACGTATATAGCTCAAAACCCCGCCTCGGCACGTTGAGCGGCAGCCGGGGGACGAACAGGCCTGCCGTGATCCCGATAATCAGGATGAGCGCGAGGTAGATACCCATGTACAGGGGTTGGAAGGAGGCGCTGGAGAGAACGCGGTCGGCGTAGCGCCGGGCGAGGGTCTGACCTGTGCCAGTGAAGTAAGGGAGGATGTTGGTGGCGTCTGCGAGGCCGCGAGCTTGTGCCAGGTGGGAGGGAGAGAGAGAGGTGTACCCCAGTGCGCCGCGGCCGTCGGTGAACGAGACGACCTGTCAGGTTAAGGTTCCTTTCGTTTGGGCGGGGAAGGAGGGAAGAGCAAGGCTCACGGTTTGTGAAGGAACATATGCTGCATCACGTCCATTGTCCTAAACGTCCTTGTAAATATCACGTCAAAGACTAGGGTAAACTGTACCTTCAGCATTTGGTTGATACTATTCGTATGAGCGACGGAATATCTTTCAACAGCATTCATCAGCTTGCCTGCCCCATATGAAGGACGAAAGCAACTTACACGTCCCCAAGGCTGGACGAATTTAATTCAGTCCTCACCCCTGTCAAACCCTGCCCAATCCTTCGCTCACCGCCCACATTTTCGCTCTCATACCCTTCCCCCGCATTCCCGACTCCATTTCCCGGTCCAACAAGCCTCATCGAACTTGGCACCCCTGTCGTACTATTATACACCTCCACGATCCACGGTTCAAACAGCTGCAAGCACACAGCTGCATCGTAACCGATATACGACGTCTTTCCGGTGATATCTGGAATGCCCTGGTAACTGAGAACAGGGAAAGTGCCGTTCGGCGCGAAGGTGGTGTTAAGTCGGACGAGAACATGCTCGAGCGTGACCCAGCCTTTGGCATCTTGGCCTGGTCGTTATCGAAGAGAAGAAAGTAAGTAATAATTCCTTCAAATAAAAGGAGAGCCGCACCTTGCGATAAGGGTGTGCTCAAGAAACTATGAGCTTTGCCATTGTCAGGGAAGGCACCTATGTATGACGACTTAATGGTGGACATTCAAGCATCTCGGAGAAAGACCATCTCACCTCCGACAGCAATTGCAGTAGAATCGACACCAACTGGCAACGTGTCATTCGCTTTCAAAACTTGACTCGGATTGAACACAGGGAGGACACTTGGAATCTGCATGCTGAATGATTCTAACAGGGATTGAATCACGGGGGTCGGCGTGAAAAGGTATGTGAAGCCGCTAGTAGAAGGAACCCTTCAAGGAAGATAGGTCAAAACGTACGGCAGCATTGGAGTCTGGACAGGAGTACCTACAAATTCGTTTTAGGATCAGGGAGCGTCAGACAATGCAGCCTTGTTCCCCATTTCGGCATCCTTTCCGGGAGCAAGTCAGCGTCAAAGGGAAACAGAGATGGCACAACAACACCTCACCTCAAAATTGACCCAGGCTCGACATTAGCATCATCTGGGTTGAGTGATACCTCCTTGAACTTGGTGTCATCGCTCGTTTGATTTGCCCAGTCAACCCTTTCAGTCTTGAACGTCCCGAACCCGCTGCCATTCGGGAGCAGCTGCGGGAGTGTAGTTTCTGAGAAGTACACGAGACTGTTTTGGTATTGGAACGTTAGAGCAGGTGGGAGACCACCATGAGTCGAGATGGGTGCGAGGGTCCATGTCAGTGATGAGTCCTGCAAATTGGGGAGATAAATTCCATTCATGGTTCTACGAGGGATTGAGAACGTACATCGAATATCGGTTTGAGGAGAATCGCGCGTTTGATGTCTTTCTCGGAATTATCGCCAGCAATGGATACCTCGTCATATTTGTCGCGTTGGTGCTAAGAAACAGGAAAAGCGCTGATTAGAGACGTAAAACTGGCGAAGCAAAGAAATATTGTACCCTAACGGTCGTTGTGATATTGATGAGACGTCCAAGAACAAACGGAATGGAGGCTGCGGCAGTGAGAAGGACGAGGAAGAAGACGATGAATGATGACCAACGACGTCCGCTAAATCCAAAGTGAGAAAATGAGACTGGAAGGTGCAATACGAAAGTCTGACTCGTATTTGGATCGCTGTTTGCGCGCAGTCCCAGGATATGAATGACGATCCCAGAGCAGACGCAAGGCAGCCCAGGCGCTCGTAGGATCAGTTGACCCCGCTGCTAGAACTTTCAGTTTGACACCAGGGGCGCCTTCAACGTGTGACTGATGAATTACAGTTGCCCAAGCTGTGCCATGGAAGATTCAGTAAAAGCATGACACCCCTGCGAGTCATGATAGGAAAAGACGGGGAAACTCACTGGCCGCTTCCAAAAACGCTTTGCCCAGCCCCAACAGGCTCAACCCTAACGCGAAGCCCACGAGACCACTTCCCAGACCTACAATGAACCGTGTCCAAAACAATGACTTGTCTTTAGCAATCATCGTGACTCCGGTCAACAAAGGATACGCCACGGCACAAGCTACGACGTGGATCAGGATATGTCTCCATTTCGGCGGCTCGAAATTTTTTGCGAAGGGATGATGACGCGGAGACCTTGGTGCTATTTCGCCATAGAAAGACATCGGTGTCGGGAACGATGGTCCCCCCTCGATACCTGGAGACGGCATGTCTTTGTACGGTGAAGGCAGCGCCGTATGTCCTAGTGGCGAAGGCGAGGAGACATTGGAGGCATTGGAAGGATCCGCGTTTGTCCTATTCATGAGGAGATATTGGGATGCCATCTTGGAGGCTCTGCTTGTGTTACGAGGTTCCTATGGCAGAGGGGCTCAGAGGGGTGGACACCCACCCCCCATTATTTTAACTGTCCAACCGACTGCTGGGCATTGGCTGGGCAACTAGGGTCACGATTATGTATACGAAATGAATCCGTTGCGATCAGGGCCTGGAGGGTTCCCGACTTTCAATAAACTAGAGACCCTTCACAAGGGAACCGCCGACGCAGGGTATGCGCCATGAAGTAGGGGGCCTTTCCGTAAGATGAGCAGCAGAGATATTTCCAATGTCTTTCTGGCGTTGTAGATGATGACATGTATGACACGGCGGTTCGGCCCGTGCACGTGCACGTGACGGGCAGGCCACAACTTGTTCCGCTTATGATTTGGAACAACTCGCTTGTCCTCCTCCCATGGACCACTCATGGATGCCCCCTCCTGGCCGCCGCAGCATCGCCATCGGATCCTCCCTCTCACGGGCCTTGAAGGCTCGCGCTCTCAACGGCGATGCACCAGCACCGAAATCCCTTCACGCTCGGGATTTCTACTCGTTCCGATGTATGTTGCCTCAATTACCACAATTGCTTTCTGAGCATATCGTATCTTTCAACAGACAATTTCAAGCCACCATCTATAGATCCAAGTGAGAGGGGCAAAATTACAGTCAAGAAGGGTAAGGATACAACGAGTGTTACCGTGGAACGCCCCAGCACGCAGGTCGGAACATGCTCTGATACTATTGTTTGATGTGCGCACTTACTATACACCCTCTCCCTTAGTCCAGCGAGGCGCACGTATTCGTAGGTGGGGAGATCCTGGCAAAAGAATGGGACTGTGTTTTGATATATGACGACGTGCAAGACGTGAGAAGAGTCATCGCTTCTTTTGACAATTATGTTGCTCATTCTATGTCTCCTTCCCTCACAGACGTACACACTAGAGAAACTAGACTCTTACATGACTCTGAAATATGATCGCAAGGTGGCTGCACCGGAGCGAATCACCCCCCGTGCGTGCCTCCCGGAAAGTTCAAGAATTCCCCTTTTCGTTAACATCATTACGTTCTATTTTTAGCAGTTGCGCCTAGTACCAAACGTGATCTCAAGCTTTCACGGGAGCTAGATGAAGCATTGGGGGATGACAATCAATCCGAGGCAGCCATACCCCAGTCCCTTTCGCGGAGAGAGGAGGAGGAGGAGGAACCGGAAGAAGGCGAGATGAGACCAATACCGCAACTGCGACAACCACAACCACAACCGGAACAAAAACCACAACGTCGGCCAAAAGCGAGGACAGCAGCATTACCACCACCCGAAACCAAACCCACCCCCGCTCCCCCACCCGCGAAGGCAAAATTGAAACAAGCAGCTCCTGCTAAGGCCAAGCCTGCCATGGCACCGACGCCACTGCCAGCTGCATCAGCTTTATCATCGTTAACACAGGCGCCAGCTCCACCTCGAGGTAAGAAACACAAGCGAGAGGCAGACCCCGAACCGGAAGTTGTTTCGTACGCGGACGAGGAGGACCTCGAGTTCGGGAAACCTGCCAAGCCTGCGAAGCGGCCCCGTGTACCTCCCCCGCGAGCTGCACCGGTACCTACACCACTGCCGCCACCACCCCCGCCACCGCCAAAGCCATCTGAAGGACTGGCTCTCCCAGGCATGTCGACGCCGGTTGTCAGACCTCCGCCAGTGGTCGTTCATCCTCCTTCCTCCGCTGCTGCTGCTGCCGCCGCGGCAGATGCCCAATCAGAGTCAGAAGATGAGTGGTACGAAGTCGCAGCTGTCGGTCAAAAAGCCGAAGTGGAGACGGAAGACGACTTTGATATCTTCGGTGAAGCTGCCGGTGCCCCGGTCTTGCCCCCTTCCTCTACGACGAACGCCGCCGGTGCCGGCGAAGACATGGACGATCTAGAGCGGCAGATCAACCTTCAGATGTCGGAAGAGTCTGAAGAGGACGAAGATGACTTTTTGGCGGATGTAGTTGAGGAGGTGCCTGCGAGTAAGGCTGGAGAAGGACCAATTTCGCTTAACGCATTTGCGGGAGGGCAGGCGGCGGGGGATTATGGGAGCGATGATGATTATTCGTCGAGTGATAGCGACGAGGATTGATCAGTATTGATCATTGAAGGCGTTGCATTGACAGCATTGTTGGCATTGGACTGTTGCCTCGCCCTCGCTCTTTTTATCTTTATCTTGGGACTACACACAGGAAGATTGGGATCATTCGGACACCTGTCAAAGGATGCAGAAGCACGGATTGTACCTTGCCGCTGTCAATATGGTCAGCGGGGTTGGTGCTATTCCTATTTTCATTTATTATTATACTACGTACAGTAGTACCACCACATGCATGCATTTTCAGTCGCAATATCAATACATCCAGCATTCGCATTCGATTGCAGCAGTACCGAATTCAGATTCCAAAATCCACGTAGTGAGTCGCAGTAGTGGGCTGCATGATCATGAGCCGGCGGGACAACGTCACCCACCTCGAACAGAGTCCAAGCTATGGCAAAAAACGGATCGTCGAATGCGTGCCAGGGATTCTGGTGTTCGAAATGCGTTGGTCTCATCTCAGGTTCACCAATTGCCAGGTTGCTAGGTATGCAAATATTTTTTTTTTCCACTACGAACGATGACACTTCTTGCAAGTGATACGTGCTGTGGAATTGAGGGGAAAAGGAAAAGACCATGGTAGCGTATCCACGGAAGCATCGGAGAGCAACCCAACTCGCATCACCCCTCCCAGAATTGGCGTGCCGACGGTAGTGAGTAGAGAGATAAAGGGAAAATGAACAGATAGGAATGGGAATGATACATATGTAGGTATCCATGACAAAAAATCGATTCTCCTAATCATTCAAGTCAGTCGTTTGTCGAAATTATGCGTGTCAAGTCCAGTCTTGGTTACAGAGAAAAAGTCCAGACCTCTTTCACGGGGGGGAAGGAGGGGTTTGTAAAAACCAAATCTAAATAAACACCTTCCCTACCCTCCGATGATGAAAACCGGATCCAATGCGTTAGATGTTCCAACCATTGACCTTTATTTTACCGTCTGGAGAAGCGCCACTGAACAGGTTGGGTCCGCTTCCAGCGGTGGCAATTGGTGTGGCGGCGGGCGGCGCTGCGCTGCCAGCGCCTGGAACAACAGATGCGCCACCGGCTGGGGTGGGCGACGGCGTCGCGCTGTTGGCACTAGAAGCGATCGCTGACGCCTGCGATGGCGAAATGGTCAGTGTCGCAGTAGTTGTGCTTGATGGTGCTGAGCTGTTGCCGGAGCCGCCGGGCTGCCCCGAGATGATGAGCTGGTTGATCGCCTGTGGGACGGTGTCGATGAAGGCGACTGTGGGGCCGGCGATGACGTTGACAGTGGCGCGGTCAACGACGCCGCTGTTCAGGGGCTGGCCGTCGTTGGTGATGAAGATGGCGACGGGGCCGTTGATGCCTTGCGGGACGACACATTTGGAGAGGGGGAGAGCAATGGATTCGGTGACGCCTCCGATCATCATCTGGCAGAAGAGTTTCTGTAAGAGGAAAAATGGGGCAGTTTGGTCAACGTGTGATGGTTAGGAATATGGGATTTTGAGGCTTACGTCGTTTGGGATTGTCCCGTTGATTGAGCTGGCCTTGAATGTGACCAGAGTCCCGGGAGCGACGGTACCTGTGTTCGTGATGCTGAGAGGGACGTTGGAGGGGACACCGACGTCGCATCCGCTGACAAAGGGTGATACGATAGCGAGGACTTCACTCGGTGTGAAGGCCAAGTCGAACGCCGCCGGGACCGCAGTGCCAGTTTTCGAGAGCAGGTTGAGTATGGTCTGGTGGCGGGCCTCGACTGTCAGGATGGATCCAGCGGCGGTAAGCAAGCGGGGGTCTGAGAGGAGGTGCGCTGCACCAAGATAAGCAGCGATGCCGACGACCTCGACAACGCGGGCTGTGGCAGCCATAGTGGTGACGTCCGTGAGGGCGGAGTCGAAGTTGAACTGGCAGTTGGTGATCGGTTGGGATCCGAGGCCCTTTATTGTGTCTTGAAGGATGCTGGTGTGCGCGGCTTCGTCAGCTTGGATGATCGTGAGCTGTTCGATGGGAACTTGGCTTGATGTGTAGCCGGCGTTCGTGAAGTCAGAAGCAGAAAACTTGGAGAGTGCTTTCTTGTAGTAGCCAGATTCAACTTGTTCCAAGACATGAGCGAATCCTGAGGAAAGAGAAGCCGCATTCAGAGGCGCTGCCATGACAACGGCCAAAGGACATGCGACTCACGGTAAACCAAGATGTCTGAAGCTGCCGCTGCACGCCTAAAGGCCGGGGCAGCAGAGGCAAGTAAGGGGGCTGCAAAGGCGAGGATGGCTGAGGAGTAACGCATGATTGAAAGAAAAGAAAGTATTTTCGCTGCCTGAGTGATTCAAAGCCTGCTTGAAAGAACGTGGAAGTTTGGAATAAACCAGCCGGGCAAGCCCAGGAAGACTTGGGGAAAAGGTTAGCGTGCATTGGTGGATCAGACGGGAGGGGCAAACTTACCAGGCCAAAGGGAGGGAAAGAGAAAGAGGGAAGAGCGGATGGAATGATCGCAACGTTAGGCATGGTATTTGTACAAGTACAACCCCTTGACCCAGCGGTCTGGTTCATCACTGGTCGCCACTGAACTCGGTGGGCAGAGCATCTCTATGGTGATGCATATGTTGTGGAATTCGAGGACTGATCGAGATCGATGAATTGATCATTTACAGACAAGACTTTTGTCTGTTCTTGTTATGTTTTAGGAGATTTCAAACCTCGAAAACTTCAATACATACGCTTTTTTCATTAGGATTTGGTGGAATAACCTTGATGCAAATGAACTGCGAGTCGTACACTTCCGAGCCGATTTTAAATTTTCGGGAGAAGAATGAGTCCTTATTCTGTTTCTCGACGATGTTAATGTACATAGACTGCGCACGAGAGACAGCGAGAGACCTGAGATGGCAGAGTCTTGGCATAGATCCATGTTGTCAAGCACCCAGCCAGAAACTGGTAACCTTCTGTAACCTTCCGTCCATGTGGCGAAGCAGGCCAATTCAGATATGTGTGCAAGGTTGGTGAGCTGGTTCGACCGAGATTCCCTTGTGCAAAATGATTCAGGTTCCGCACGTGACCATATGTGCTTGCGCGACGCGTCGACGTTGCCCTCGGCACACTCAAGAGTCGTTGTTACACATCAAACATTCCGGTGAGTATAATCAGAATATCTACGAATATCACTTTTCGATTCAACACTAATCTAGAGATCAAGCTGCTGACGACAGTAGTTATCAATCATTACCAAGTAGATCTATCTCAGCGCTCTCTTCTTCTGGGCCTCCAAGTCTTCCCAAGATGGCAAGCCATATGTCTTTGGCAAACTCTCCCATACGCCCGCTCTCGCCTTCCGATGCACGCTCTTCGCCTGCTCCAAACACAACGGACACACATCCTTCGCAAACCTGCCCCAATCCCCCTGATCCCAAATATCCAGCGGGATCGACGGCCGCCACGTCTCGACCATATTAAACCACGTATACCGACTCGCAGAACATCTCTCGAGCGTCAAGCACCCATGCGCCATCGGCTGCACGAGGAACTTCAACACGCGCAGCGTCGCAGCGAACTGGTCTACGTATCCCTGCAGACACAGGTTCTTCTCGATCAGCAGTTCGCCCGCGCCGATCCAGGAGGAGCTCTGCAGGATCTCACGCATCGGGTACGCCCCGCAGCTGTAGAACAACGCGGGCATCGCCCAGCGCGCATCGGTCTCGAGCGCGGCACGGAGGAGCTCGAACTCGTCGTCGAAGACGAGCGTCTGCGGGAAAGTACGCGTGTTCCTGCGGTTGTCCCAGCCTTGCAGGGTGGTTGGGTATGCATTCGCAACGTGGCGGAGGGCACGCTGGCGGAGGTGCTGCACGTCGTACTTGTGCGCGAGGCCGAGAATTGCCAGGAAGGTTCTCAGGTCCGTTGGCGCCGGCGGAGGTTTGAAGTATCTAGGATATAAAAGGAGAAATCATCGGCGTCAACGTGGTGGTCGGGTGGTCATTCGACGTGCTCACCCTTCTACTTTCAGGACAGCTTTTAGGAAACATTTGAGCTCCGATGCGGCATCGGGTAGGCGAATCAGAGGAAAGCCTTCAAATGTGTCCTCTGGTATCAGCTTGGGAAATTCCAACATGGCTTTGAAGACAGATGATTGCTCTTCCAGCGTGTCGCAGGGGATGCGGAAGATCAAGTTCTCGGCCTGTAAGACCAGGAGCTTGACACCAGTGTCTTCAGTCCATAGGTCGAAGTCTTTCACGAGTGCAGGTCCGGAAGAGTTCATCTTCATGGACCATTCATGAACGTTGGGCCGTGACATTTTTCTGGGGCTTCGTGGAGTTTTGAAGGAGTCTGCTGGGATCTAGATCATGTACAGCCTCTCCACGACTTCACAATCCCCCTGACAGCAAAATGGGGTGACGGGCGGGTTCAACTCCGCAGCCATGAATAATACTTTCGATAAAACAAAGCTAAAACACCTAAAACCCACCAATGGAAGCGCGGCCAATTTTGTCCCCCCATGCACCACGGACTCACAGCTCCTTTCTGGCCAACCATGAACAATGACTCTTCAGGATTGTCATGCGGGACGTAAGGAGCAAAGGAAAAGAACCAAGGGTTAGCTCAAGCACCCGAAAAACGAAAGAACACTCACCATACGTCCCGCACCCTTTATCGTCGCAAAAGCAAGCAACCCCGTCTGCTTGATCTCTCCTGCCTTCTTGCCCCCATCAACACCCCAGTTTCACCAAACTGCCCTGCCAAACTCCTCCTTTCCGCTCCATTCCAGGGCTTCAACCCACAGCTTGTTCGCCACCCAGTTCAAGCACTGTCAGTCGTACATGCCTGCATAGATTAGCACGTAGATGCCATGCTTGACGTTTTTTCTTACCTTGAAAATATCAGACGTTTCGACCTAGGAAATTGATGTTGATCGCAAATCAGAGATTTGTGAAACATGAAGGGACAAACCAGTAGCTCACATCGCCGTCGACAACTCGTTATCACAGAGCCTGAGGTTGACTGCGGCACGGCAGTAGATCGATCAATGCAAGCTTTCTGCCTGACACCGTGGAAGCTGCACGCAGCAATGGAATGTTGGAAGCAACTATTGCATGCACAGCATTCTACTTCATACTGACCAGCTTAAACTTGTTTATGAGATGCGTGAGGTTGTGTATACTGTATGTTCAGAAGAGAGGAATTTTACGTTGAAATGTCTGTGATACCATTCAAGTTGCCAATCAACGCTCTGAAAGGGTGTTCTCCCTGGATTGCGTATTGCGATCAGATTTCGATCGACTATCTCGCTCGCGAATATTTGCACATC
Organism: Entoloma clypeatum; assembly: GCA_963565915.1. NCBI lineage: Eukaryota > Fungi > Basidiomycota > Agaricomycetes > Agaricales > Entolomataceae > Entoloma > Entoloma clypeatum. The sequence goes on from OY751494.1 coordinate 877,386, forward strand.
TTCAATTTGAGAGGCGTGGCAAATATATATGCTCTGTTATGAAGAAAACGCAGGGGCACCAGCGCGAAGGCGGTTCCTTCTACGTCGAATCAAACTTGCAGGTTGGCGTTTTGATCTCCGGCGCGTTTTTGAAGCAAACAAAGGAATTACTGTACTTATGTTTGCTTGTGCATGAAGATTCATTTTTGTGATCATGTACATTTGTCACCCAACAGCTTTGTAGCGCGCCTCGTCCGCCGACGATCCCGAACCCCAGCTTATCGCTGAGGCTATCGCAGCCTTTTATCAAAACAACTTGCGACGCAGGCGAGCCGGCCTCCAGCCACACGCTCGGCAGGTGATTCCAGGCATCACCATGATTGGGACGGCCCCGATCTTTTATCGCATCACGGTCTCGACTGCACTCCTTGACGCGCTCGTCACTTCGTCCTATCCAGCGGAACCAACCGTTGTCCTCAGGTTCGTTCCGCTCGTCCCTGTACCCCTAGAATACGGGAAGAAGGGATGCGACCCTTGGTCAACCGTCGCGTTATTCTTCAATGTCTCGAAGCTTTCAAAAACGTCATCGTATGTCTCCCCTGAGCCCAATGTTATTGCATGTGATCTTAGTAACATTGACCGCAGAGTTAAATGCGAGAGTCATGGCTTGGTGTGCTGCCGTCTCCTTCAATGAGCGGAAAAGTGGGGCATTCTACGAACACTTTCAAAGCTTGAAACGAGAATGTATGACCTTTACCTCTCCCTTCTACTGCGTTTTTTTTTTCATGAATCAAGAAGTCCGAATAAAGATTGGCAGATCTTTGTAAAATTCCAAAGCGTGAAATAAATACAAAGCGTTTACAACACTTTTTGTAATTACAGCATATTACCTTCGACCTTCGACCTTTTCCCTCCAAACACCCAACAACACTCAATGACCCTCATTGTCCTTTGCTCATGATCGGGACGGCCCCGATCTTTCATCGCATCACGGTTTCGACTGTACTCCTTGACGCGCTCGTCACTTCCAATTCGCAGAGGAAGAGCGCGACGTGCGCATCGTCAGGCCAGAATCAAAGCTCGATCGCCGTGCGGTCCGATACACGCAACGCCAAGCTATATCATATATCCATACACCTCCTGCAGACTCGGAACCCTCACAGCGTCCATGAACACCCGTTTCCGCCTCTCGCTCGGCGGCTGTGGCTGTTTCCTCTCGTCGATCTTCCAAAGAGGAAAGTCCAGGCGGCAAGGGAATACTGATGCGCCTGAGGCTCAGCAGATTCGTAAAAGTAGCAGCAGTAGTTTTCGTCACGAAAGTGTCTTCCTTACCACAAGCAGCCTCCACATCCTTCGCATCTTCATCGTCATCCTCGCTATCATCCACAATCTCCAACCCTGCCTGCCCTTCTTCAAAGGCGACGGCCGTTCCCCATCCACCTCCTCTGCACTATCAAACGACCTCCGCTTCTCAAGCGTCTTCCCACTCCGACCACCATACACCTCCTCAATCCTCTCCGCAACCGACACCTGCGTGACAAGTCCCACACAACCGGCCGCTCATTCTCCTTGTTCTCGTCCTCCAACTTCAAGTTCCTCCTCTCGCCTGGCGGCGAAGTCCCATCACTCCGGGACTTACGTCCACCAGGTGTCTTCCGTGGTGTTTGTGGGTGCGACGAAACCGACCCAGGAACGCGTACAGGCGACCTGGGCGAGCGGAACGGAGGCTTTGTCAAGGAACTGAAGCTGGCAACCAGCTCTAAGTCACGCGGCCTTTGCGGTGTCCCGATAGTTGCCTTGACCGAAGAAGCAAACGAGGCACGCGAACCAGTCCTCGGTGTCGACCCGAGTCATCGTCCATCCTGCAGACGGAGATTCCGAGTCTGGGCACCCCGTTTGGGGTCCGAGACGCTGGCCCCAGCTGGAACCCGGAGCGTGGAGGACGCAACATGGTGGACGACCCAATCACAGCTTCAACTGACGTATGAAACTCCTCCGACCATCCATCTGCGCATAACCAGCCTCCAAAAACTCCTCGAACGGCTGCACACACATCTCACACACCCTAACGAACACCTGACAAACGCCGCAAACGTCCTGAGCGTATTTGACCGAAAGGGGCGGCTCCTGTGTGCACACCAGGATAATCTGGTAGGGCGGAGCAATCTAACAAAGAGAAAAATTCAGTTCTCAACGAGTAGCAGAAGAAAAAACCCCACATGAACTCCAACCTCGCGTACCCCATCTCTGTAACAAAGCGTCCGGCTGAGGAGGGCCTCGAGAAAGTGTCATTCAGGGAGTGTATAACGTTCCCGCAGCGCGCTTGTGGTCGTGTGTCATAGGCTCGACCGACGTCGACCCTGGGTCGTGGCCGCTGTTCCAGCCCTGCGGAAGCACAGGGGCACCTTTGTGGGTGAAGTATTGGTGGAATTTGATGTTGGAATTAAGGAGGAATGAGAACTGGCTCAGAGGAATGCTTCTGCCCTCGCCGAAGAATCGGAGGATTTCCCAGGGACCGCCTGCACTGAAAGTTAACCACGAAAAAGGCCAGGCTCATATGGCATGGGTCAATGGAGCTGTGAGGCCCAATTCGCGCACCGAATCGGGTATATATAGTGCCACGGTGGACGGACGATGTGTGAATCTTCAATCGACGTGTCGCTGCTCGGGCTTCCCTGCAGGTGGGCTCCAGCTCTCTGTCACTGAGGTTTAGACTGAGGTCTACAACAGCACTGCAGGGAACGTACAGAGCTCACAGAATCCGCTGGTTCTGATCGAGGTGTTTGAATTTGCACCGAACGGCGACTCACACAGCGACTGTGCATGCCAGGTTCCAGGAAGCGACAGCGAGACTTACCCCTTCGATTACGCGTACGTTCGATTCCTGCCAAGGTGGATCAACTTCCATTTCCTCTGCTCGATTCCACTGTACGTTATTTTGTCCTCAGGCGGCCTAGTAACGATATGGATTTAGCTGCAACGTGTAACCGGTAACCACGAATCCAAGGCCAGGCCTCACACGGAGTTGGTACAGGCTACGTGCCCAGATACAGTAGCCTAAATACGTAGCATTTTCGCAATTGGCCGTATATCGAGGTCGAGGTCTAAAATGTGACTGTGTAGCGCGCTTGCCTGTAAGTACTTAGTAGCTCGGTGAGGTCCAATTTCGCACCTCAGCCAGCTGTCCGAGCTGCCACAGTGGAGGGATGATGTGCGAATCTTCAACAAATGTATTCGAGTCGCCGCTCGGGCTTCCCTGCAGGTGGTCTCTGTGTCACCGATGTTTAGATGGAGGTCTAGAACACGCGTCTCGTATCCTCGTGCGCCGTCCATAGAATTAGAATCGAGGTCCAGTGGTAAGCATTGTCCTGTCGTAGTAGTAATCATCCTGGCGGCGAAAGATAAGTATGCGGAGCGCGCCGGAAGGCAGGATGAACGGGTGCGCTGCCAGTGGGAACACTTGAAATTCACATATATTTCTGTCCGGCAGTACTGTATCCCTGACCTTCTTCCGTTGCTGACTTGGCTCAAGGCTTCCAATTCTCACTGCTTCTTCATCTTGTTCAGATTTTTTCCTATTGATAGCTGTGACCTGCAAGTCGGTAATTGGCGTTGGGGGTATAAAAGGACGCCAAGGGCCTTCAGCACAGCAAGTGTTCAGAGGCATCGCGCAACGCGCTCACTCGAAGCAGTCCACCCATTCCAGCCATGCACTTCAAATTCTCCCCCGCTCTCGTCTTTTCTATCGTTCTATGCATCGCGAGCGCCTCTACCGTGACGGGTTGCGTCGGCCCAGGCATGGAATGCTCAAAGGATAATCGTTGTTGTGACCCCAAAAATTATACGTGTCGCAAAAGCGAGAAGACCCAGCCCCCCAAGCCTCCGCCTTACAACGGCGGGTCCGTGAGTCCTCCCACTGCCTGTGGTAAAGTTATGTTGAGCTGAAATGTCAAAATATAGTACTGTTCCCATAAGTAGACCTCCGGAATCGTTGAAGGCGATATTGAGATGATCTGATATATCGCAGGTCCGCATACATCGGTTGACTGAATGATGTGTGCCATAGAATAGAAACATTTGTTGAAGTTTTGTATTCATTGAATTATTCAATTTCAATCTCACATCTCGGCACTCGGGAAGCGCCACCTGCGGCGGCAGCTACCTTGCTTGTCGCGTTTCCGCAGAAGCTGAACCCGTTGGACAATCGTGAGCGCCCAGAACAATAACTTTTTTTGTGCTCGCATTGCGTTGATGTAATAAAATCTGCACGTGACACTCCAGCGTGACGAACAATGCATCAACGGTAGTGCTGGGTTGAAAACTCAGATGTTATAAACATCGGAGTTTTTCAGACGTTATTAACATGTTTTTAACATTTTTAACATGCAGGTCGGAGCAAGTACTGTGTGAAAAATGTGAAAAATTGATGGCATGCCTGGAACGGACAATGGTGCATTCTGAGGGCAATTCCTGTCTTGAAAATTGTGCCAGTAATGCTTTCATCAAGAGCTTATCAAAACGAATACTGCTGAGCTTATTGATCTCCTCAGGCTCGTGGAAACTACGACAGCAGCCAAAAAAGGAACTACTAACTGTCATCAATTGTATACTATAGAGTCTGCCTATGGGAGACCAATTAAAAAGGTGAATTACCTATTACTACGGACAAATACACTCTGTTTCAACCGAAAAACAAGACTTTTTGCTTTATGCAAAGCTGATTATGTAAGATATTTTTCACAGTTTTTAACACTGTGAAAAACACCTCACATGGAGGGGTCCTGCAATCTCACATTTTTCACATTCGGGGAAACCAATTTAACCCAGCGCTAATCAACGGTCGCTTCAACCCCAGTGGAAATCGGGTCGGCTGCGATTGTGATTTTTCACCGATTTTCAGGGCTTTTTCAGGGCTGAGTGGGTTAAAATTGGTTTAAATGGCAAAATTGATGGTTCCCGCTCAACCCCTAAAAGTTGAACCATTTGTGGGTCATATCGGGGAACTCGAGGGGTTTGATCAGGGTTTCTCAGGGGGTTTTTCGGTTCCAAGTCGGCTCTGGTTGGTTGAGAAACAGGACTGAGCCCTTACTAGGCCTTACTGAGCGGGAATCAGCTGGGAAAAATGATTGGATTTCAAGAAAATTCCCACCCAAACATAATAAGTTGGACGGTTTATTGGTTAACTCAAATATCCCATTTTAACCTGATGAAAGCCCTGAAAAATTACGATCCCAGCCGACCCGATTTCGACTGGGCTTCAACACCAAGTCTCTGTTGTCCCACGCATCATCTCCTTATCAATACATTTGGAATGGATGTGAGGGAGTTGTGAAGGTTCAGAATAATGAAGTTAAGGAAGAAAAAGAAGGAGAGGGATTAAGTACAATGGACCACTCCTAGAGATTTGCAATGCTTGTCATGTAGTGCGGGTGGTACATCAGTAAAAGGGCAAATTACTTAATGCTACTTAGGCTTACTTAGTGGAGTTCCAAGAACACTAAGGCACCAAGACAAGCTAAGAAGATTGTTTGACTTGGGCCTGACTTAACGGCATATCCCCGTTGTGGCTGAGAGGGGTCCACGGGTGAGGTGCAATGTAAGGCGTTGGCAGTCGTGGTCGCCGCCGTCTGCATTGTGGGTATGGGGCAGTACGGGGTCAGTCCCATCGGCGGTCGTGGTCATTGCTGTCTGCCTTGTGAGTCAGTGGGGGTGGCAGGGGGCTTAGAGGCTTACTGAGGATGGGGGGGTGCAGTGTTGGTTGGCCATCTGTATCGGCCGGGAGTCATCGTCATCATTCCCTACCATGGAGGCTGTTAGTGGGCGGCAGTGAGGGTTTGCGTCATTGTTGATTTGCTCGTCAGTGCAGGTTCTTTGGCGTGTTGTCACTGGGACCTGGGGGGTTCAGAAGTTATTAGTGGGGTGAAAACGGGAGGAGAGGAGATGGAGGATACGGTCCAGCCCCCCAGGAGTTGGAGCTGGGTGGGTGCTTGTCGTCATCAGGGGCAACGTCGCAGCGGGGTGGTGAAAGGTGGAGGAGGAATGCAAAGTCCAATTTCAACTTCAATATTAGTAATCAAACTAAAATCATGTGACTTCAAACACTTGTTGGAATTTTCATTTCTCTTCCCACTTTCATCCCCCTGCTGGCACATTGACTTCAATGATGACAAGGATTTACCCAGGTAAGCCTCAACTCCTGGATGACAGGACAGTATGCCCTACACCCCTTCTCCCCATTTCCACCCCACTAACAACAACAACCCCCCCCCCCCCCCAGTTGATGACAATGTGCCGAAGAACCCACACTATCGCTGAGGGAGCGAGTCAACAATGAGACAAACCCACGCCGCCACTTGCCAGCAGCCCCCGCAGTGGATACAGGAATGGCTGAATATGGGAACGGCTGGTGACACGACACCTGTGCCATGTCGCAACGACGCGGGGGTGGACAGGGGACAACCAAAGATGCACCCCCACCCTCAGTGAGCCTACCTAAGGCCTCCGCTGCCTCCACTGACTCACAAGGCAGACCACTACGGCCCCCCAGGTGACCCCATCATCGCCCTCTTCCCACTTTCACACACCCCCTGCCAGGTCACTTCCGATGACAAGCACCCCCCTACAACTCCTGGGTGGCGGGACGGTATGCCCCCACTAGTGTTGCCACGGTTCCGACTCCAGTCGGCTCTGAGCCGAAACTGCACTGCACAGAGCTGAAACTGAGCCAAACCGTGATGTTCTGAAGCCAAGACTTCCAAAGTCGCGGTTGTAAGCAGTTTTGGTTCGGCTGCCGGCTTGAGCCGGTGCCTCGTAAACACAACAAACACAAATTCAAACAAAACACTCGCGCGTCTCTGAGACTTCTTTCTGCAAGCAAGCAATATGATTCAAGTGTAAATATGTCATATAAAATGCCCTAAGCGTGACAATAATGATGTATGTAGGTAGGGCGGGGGAGGGATTCTTATCAAAATAAAACAATAGTAAAAAAATGTCAGTTGCGAGCACACTTTCGATGATCTACCATACACTCCTCATGCCGCCATTTCTCTTTCTTTGTTTCAAAGACAATTGCAAGGTGGTCTGCAGGCAGCCACACCTCAATTCCTGTCCGAGTTGAACTTGCACCTTCGATGTGATCAATGATTTCGACGAGAGCTGCTTCCTCGGAGCCATGGCGACTATGACAAATTCAAAGAGCAAACCTACCCTGATAATCCCTCTTGAGAATGACAAGCAGAGCATCAGTCTGCTTCACATTTGGATGGATGATAGAAACCCAATCTGGGTCCAAAATGTGCATCCTTCGATTCGCTGTGTAAATCATTTTCGGCTGTCCATCACGCATGGTGCTGGAAACATAGACCCGTGACAGGTTGAACTGGCTGCCAGTAACCTTCATTGGCACAGATGTGGAGGGTGTTGTGGGGTGGGAGTAGCGACCTGGAGTCTGCGACGATGGATCCCAAGCTGGGGTGGACGATGAGCCTCCAGGCTCAGGCATGGGGTGCTTGCGATTAAGATGGGTGGGGGGGGGGGGCCGGGCGCGGGGAAGTGGGTCATGGAAAAGTGGGTTGAAGAGGCAACTTTGTGGGTACTGGGACTCGAATAGCTCTTGCTTGGTGCTGAAAGTAAGGATCATTAATTAGCATCAGAGGATGAATGTATATTGGATGGAACTCATACTCAAATTCAACCACATCATCATAATTGAAGATTGCCTTTGGGAATGGCACATTTGGATCATAGTTCATGAAACGGACTTCAATCCTGAGGCTGCTCACTGTATCTTGATTGGGCAGAACATTCTCAATGACCGTGGGCTGGCCTTTACACTGGTGTCCACGCTTGATAACCATGACCTTGACCCCCAGCCAAGGGTGTTGAAGTTCCACCTGGGCGCTAGCTGCAGATGTACTGAGCAACACAGCTACAGTGGAAGTCCTCTACTCTACCATTCTAGTCACTTACTTGATTGAGAAGGGTGGGGCTGGTGAGAGCGGTTGAGGCTGGTAAGAGCGATGGAGCTGGTTAAGAGTCAAGAGACAACTTATTGATATTGACAGTTTCCTGGTCTTATATACCGTACTACTGTTTGTACCAACCAAATAAGTATGTAATCGAAGATGTGTAAAGGTCACGTGATGTAATCTAATCTAATCTACATGATGGAAAAGTTTCAACAAAGGGACTTGATGCCGCTCCTTCAACGCCACTGAAAGTGCCAAATCATCCAAAGAGGGCAGCGACACAGCGTGCAGTATGGGTGGTTCTGTGATTGAGGCACTGTTTTTGTGAATGACGAATGACTAAGAAAGAAGTTAGAAGATGAATGTTTCTTCCCTGAAAAGAAGTGCTGTACCTCCATAGCAGGACAGGTGTCGTCACCACCTTTTTCAAGTATCCAGATGTCAATGTAGTCTACCCACTCTACAAATCCCATTCAGCCTCTATGCACGCCTCCAACAACTCTGACAAAATTGCCAATACTGATGGATTTGCAGACATGGTACCATGGAAGTTTCAAAACCTCACCCCCTATTTCAGCGACTTCGACCTCAACAAAGTCTGGTTGAGCAGTTTGACCCGGCCAAATTCCCCATTGTGTGAACCTTCAACAATTTTGATCGACTCTCCAGGAAAGAACGCCCATTCAAGCAGGGTGGGAAACTCCTCGCCCATCAGGTGTTGGATCCCCAGGTGTGGGCTGAGGAGAAAAAGGGCATGCAATTCAGTGGAGATGGAGACAGCCTCAGACGACACAGAATACACATTGAAGTCTTTTGTCATAACCATACGACTCTGATGACTCCGACGATATTCTATTTACATTTGATTATACTTCTACTACGTAACATCTCAACCATACTACAAGTAGACATGTTCACTTTTCATTTGCTACTCTCTGTACTCTGAATGTTCCGATGGTCAACTCTGATATCTGCACATCATAATACTGATCATTCTAGTTTACTATAAATAGTGTACCAAACCTGTCGTAGAACCTCAGTTCAAATATCATACATTACACCTCATTCGCATCCTGTTATGCTTAACAAACCGTTCCAAGGTTCGGGCAGAGTATGCAGGAAGTGGAAAGGCGAAGAGCAAAGTGATTGCTAAATCTAAGGAATGTAGCTATGGTACATGGGGTTTATATAGTACTGGCTACAAGCGGTAGCGAGTGAGTCAGTAGCTGCGGAAGGCAGTGCGGATGAGTCAGTAACTGCGGAAAGGCAGTGCGAAGTGAGTCAGACGACTGCGGACTGAGTAATCCCTACTGCGGAGTGCGAGTCAGCGCGGGAGCAAAGTATACTAAAGGAGAATGGTAGAGTAAAGGTAAATGAATAAGCGGTCCGATGAGTCAAAGAAATGACGAAGGTACAATGCATGGGAAAAGTGCGTAGCATACAAACCGGTAAGTCCGTAACATGTTCCCCTCCTCAAGCTCTGTGTCCTCACAGAGTCATTGTCCCCATCCTCCGGTATCGTCGTTGTTTGTCCAGGAGCCATTCTCCTTGAGGCTCCAATCGTCTATTAACTCTTCGTTGATGGCGACGGCGAGTTCGAGACTCCGGACGGCCAGTCGGATGCGCCGGTTTTCAACGACCAGCATATGGGTGTAGTTCCCAAGGATTTGTTTTTCTTCGGGGGTTGGTGTGATGGGGAGGTCGGATAAAGAATGGAGGCGGATGTGCATCTGTCGATGCAGGATGTCGGCGAGCGAGGCTTCTAGCGCGTGGATCTGGTCTCTCATGGAGAGGGCTTCACCCATGAGGGCAGTGATGGCGGGGTTGTTTTCAGCTGATGTGGTGGTGACGGTGGTGTTGGACATGGTGCGGAGGATGTTGGAGAGATAAAGGAAGAATGGGGTAGCTATATTGAAGACGGAGCGGGGAACTCGGTGTGTGGTTGACTGATGAGGTCGATACTGTCATGGGTTTTGAGAACTCGTCTTTTATTGTGGTCGAGATGGGTTCTGCCGATGGAAATCACAGATCAAATCTTGAGCGTTCTGAACATTAGCTCGAGGTTCCCATGTGTTCTCTTCTGGACCATATCCTTCCCACTGGACGAGGTACTGGATCTTTCCGCGGAACTTTTGAGAGTCTAGGATCGTAGACACATGGTACTCTTCTCGTCCTTCGACGATGATCGGATCAGGGGCTGGTTTCTTTTTCTGGATGGCGTACTTCGGAGTTTCATATGGTGACAACAGGGTCTCGTTGAACACAGGGTGAATCATCTTCCAAGTCTTCGGAAGATCAAGAAGGTACGCGCTAGCTCCTTTCTTCTCTAGGACTTTGAATGGTCCATGTCGGAGTGCATCAAGTTTCTTTGAGGGTCGATCGGTCCTGATGTTAGTCCCTTCCAGCCACACCTTGTCTCCAATGCGGTAGACCCGAGACGGACTTCGCCGTGTGTCAACTGTCTTCTTCATCTGATCCTGTGCTTGTTTCAGCGCAGCATTGGCTTCTTCTCATGCCTGTTTGAGTTTTTTCAAGAAGTCGTTGGCGGCCGGATTGGTATCTTCTAACACGAGTTCTCCCTTCCACGGATGTAAACCGTAGTTGAGGTAGAATGGGGTGTGCTTCGTTGCCTGATGTTCTTTGTCATTGTACTGGAACTCTGCGATTGCGATCCATTCAGCCCAATCATCCTGTAGATGGTTGACAAAGTTTCATAAGAATGCTTCTGTTTCCTGATGCGATCGCTCAGCCTGTCCATCAGTCTGTGGGTGGTACGCGGTGGACAGGTTCCTCTTGATCCCTAACATGCGGCAGAGTATCTCCATGAACTTCGCAGCGAACTGCGGTCCCCTATCGCTGATGATCTTCTTGGGGATCCCATGAAGCTTCCATATCTGATCCCGATAGATCTTGGCTAATCCTTCAGCCGATAGTTCCACGGTTGTCGGAATGAGGTGAAGCATCTTTGAATGTCTATCCGTGATGACCAGAATTGTGTTTTTTCCATCAGATTCTGGTATCGGTCCCACGACGTCGATTCCTATGTCTTCCCATGGGTGACTTGGTGCTGCATGGGGATGTAGCGGAGCATGTCGCTTTTGTCGGTTAATCTTGTTGCGTTGACAAGTGTCGCAACCCTTCACGTACTTCTTCACATCATGCAGTATGGTAGGCCACCAGTAGGTGCGAGTGAGGAGTTCATGTGTCCGGTACTGTCCTGGATGTCCAGCCACTGGTGCATCGTGTGATTCAAACATCAATTCTTGTCGTAATTGTGGATCTGGCGGGACATAGACTCGTTTGCCTGCATATGTGATGCCGTTTTCCTGTTGATACCAATGAGGATTCTTCTTTAGACCCTGGGCTACTTCTGTCTCCATGCGGTTTGAACTCTTGATGCGTGCAATCCACGGATTTTCGATGGTCGTGATGTTTCCAATTTTGATGGAATCAGATGTCTCACCCCCTTCAAAGAATTGTTCCTCCGTGAACATCTCCATTTGTACCACATCTTCTGATTCCAACCGTTTCAAGAATAGTCCTTCCTTGAGCATTTGGTCACTGTCCTGTGGTTCGAGTTCCGCTTCATACCAGGGCAAGCGTGACAGGATGTCCGCTTTCGCATTGGTCTTGCCGGGCACATGCCGTAATTCGAAGTCATAGTCTTGTAACTTCATTTTCCAGCGTCGCTGTCGTTGATTCAGGTCCTGAGGGCGACGGAAATATTCCAGGTTCTTGTGATCGGTCAAGATTTCAAAACCTTCCCTGGCTTCGAGCAGATAGTGTCTCCAATCTTTTAATGCTTCCACGACTGCCAGAAGTTCCTTGTCATATATCTTGTAATTCTGTTCGGCCGCGGACATGGTCCGCGACAAGAACGCGATGAGGTGCCATTTGTCATCTTGCTTCTGAGAGAGTACTGCTCCAATTGCATAGCCCGATGCATCGGTTTCAACCCTGAACTGTCCCTCTGGTTTTGGTAATGCCAAGACCGGTGCCGATGTAATTGCCCGTATGAGACCTTCAAAAGCTTGCTGCTCTGTTGGTCCCCAAGTAAATGCCGTACCGCCTGTGAGCGCGGTGAGAGGCTTTGCGATGTTTGAGTACCCTTCAATAAATCGTCGATAGAAGTTAGCAAATCCAAGGAACTTCTGAACTTCCTTTTTTGATGTGGGTGCTCGCCAGTTTCGAATTGTATCCACCTTCTCAGTTTCCATCTCAACACGTCCCTCACCAACCACATATCCCAATATAGGACATTTCGTTACTTTCCATAAACACTTCTTCTCCTTTAGGAACAAATCATTGTCCGATAGGATGTGTAGGATTTCTTTAGTGTTTCGCGCGAGTTCTTCCTTGGTTTTACCGATAACCACGATGTCATCCATGTAGATCACGCAGATATGTCGGCGGATCTGGTCCCGGAATAGACTAGCCATCATTCGAGAGAACGTTCCCAGGGAGTTGCAAAGACCAAAAAACATGACCAATGGTTCGAACAATCCTCGACTGGTGAGGAAGGCCGCTTTCCATTCATCGCCCTCCTTGATCCGGACGTTGTTATAGCCCCACATGATGTCCATTTTATTGAAGTAGACCGCATCTTTCAGTATGTCCAAGAGATCGGATATTCGTGGGAGTGGGAACTTGTCTTTGACCATGAATTTATTGACCATGCGGTAATCTTGTACCAATCGTTTGGAGCCATCCTTTTTGTTGATGAAGAAGCAAGGGGAGGCATAAGGGGATTTGGACGGGCGGATCTTTCCAGTTGCTAGACCCTCGTCAATGAATGCGTCCAATTCCTCTTGTTCCTTTTGCATCATAGGATATGTATTTCCCCCTAGTTCCTTTGGTGCGTCTGGTGTAAGTTCGATACCATGGTCCCATTCCCTCTCCTTTGGGATCTTATCAAAGTTCTCTTTCTTGAAAAGATGAGCAAATTGTTCAACATATGAGGGTCGTTTGGTTGTGGGAGGTGGTGTGGGAGTGACAGCTTCCAAGATAGGGTCTCCAGGCTTCCATTTCTGATCCGACTTTTTGGGTGCATCTTTGTCGCGCACCTCAACCATGCGAACCCGGTGTTTGCGACCATTAAGGTTAATCCTGAAATCCGAGTGTTTGGTTCGACATGTTGTTGGGCACCGGTTGAATGTTACCGCGCCGGTTGTCCAATTGATTGTGCGGTTGTGGTGTACCAACCAGTCATGTCCCAAGAGCATGTCCGTTCTCCCAATGTCCAGTACCATTGCTTCCATGGTTTCCTGATGTGCTCCCAAATCCAGTTTGACTTCGGCAAGTTGGCTCACTTTCTGTTGTCGATTTGGTGATCCATCCACATTTAGAATTGCTATGGGTGGTATTCCTCACGTGGGGAGGTTCTGTTCGCGTACTATTCTGGGATGGATGCATGTGCGCTCACATCCGCTGTCAACCTCAGGTCGGATAACCTTTGGTCCTCGTCGTGTTTTGAGCTGAGCTAACAGCCTGATCTCTCGTCTTTTCGGAGGGTTATCTCCCTTCACAATCCTAGTCGACGCAGCGGCTCGCTTGGCAGGGATGACATAGGTTCTATTGTCTGCAGTCATACAAGGCAAGCAAGTCCGTTTAATAGATAAGGGTCGCGACTTAGCGTCGTTTAATCAGACCCTTCGGGAAAATCCTTCTCGTCGGCTTCTAAGATTGTGGTTTCATCATTCTCAGCATCTTCCTCGGACACCTTCCTAACCCTTCCGGAGTTCTTCTTTGGCTTGCGGCAGTTGCGCGTGATATGGCCTTCTTGGTCACAGTTGAAACACTTGCGACCATCTTTCTCCTTTGGAGCGCTACAGTCTTTAGCCAGATGACCGAAGCGTTGACAGTTGTAGCAACGGGCTACTCCTGCTTTGTCGATCTCCATGGCTTTGCCCTGACCACCATAAGTGGTACCCGATCCGGTGCGCATGTCGCTGCCACCTCGGATGACCAGTGTGTGTCCTTCCATCTGTCGTCCCTTGTTTCGGATCTCCTTTGCGTAATCGGTGTACGTCTTGCCATCGCTAGCCACTTGTTCAGAGATTCTGCGGTTGACGTTTTTCTCTAGGATGTATTTCCCAGTTTCTTCGCCAAGGTTTGACAGCTTCAAGAGTTCTTCGAATTCATCCAAGAATTCATCAACGGTAGGTTTCTCTTGTTTCAGGACTTCAAGTCTGGCTTTGGCAGCGACCGACTTGTTGGCGATGGAGAATCGTGTGGCGATATCATCGGAAAAACCTAGCCAGGTGATGTTCTCATTGTCAACAGCAAGAGCGTCTAACTTGTTACTGGCCCAGTGTCTGCCGGACCCTTCCATCATGCGGGATAGCACCGCAAGAATCTTCTGATCGTCTGTGAGGCTCTTTTGGAACCTGATGTATAGTTTGGTGGCTTTCCACCATTCGTCAAAGGTGTATCTGTCCTTGAACATCCCAGGATCCTTGATGATCTTGGATGTATTCATTGTTTGTACAGCCGGAGCTTCTGCCATGTTTAGAGTCTGCGGAGGAGAAGAGGAGTCGGGTTGTTGGGATGAAGATGGGGTTCGGGATACAGGTAAGGATTGAAAATGAGTCCCTGTTCTAGGCGTCTGTTCGATATCTGACTGCGCGGAGTCAAAAGTAAATTCGTCAGGGGACTCGTCGGCGGAATCGGTGGCAAAACGTTCAGAGTATTTCCTCTGTAAATCTCTAAGGAATCTCTGTTCCTGCGCGTCTGTTGGTCTCGAGAAGGGGTCAAGTCTCTCGTTTCGTGCCCAGCGGTTGTACTCGGTTTGTTGTTCTTCGATGGTGAAGTGGGCGTAGATCTGCTGCTTTGAGTAAGACGTGATGATGTGGCTCTGGGACGTCTCGATGTGAGCGTCCTAATCAATCTTCTGATAACGGTTGTCTGGACACCGATAAACTCTCTGATCTCTGTGATCCGACCTGTCTGAGGTCCTTCTTGAACGCGAAAGCTTTTGAGTTCGTTCTGTCGGGCGTTGTAACGCGCGATCTGGTGTTGCCAAGCAAGATGGATGCTCTCTGCTATCTCGCCGTGGGGGCGATGCTTGTCGTTGTCTAGTTCTTCGTCAAGCACCTGCTGTAGGATGCGATGGATCTCCGATTCGATGTACTGCTGGATGAGTGTAAAATTGATACTGTCTCGAGGACTTAGCTCCTCCTGTCGGGCTTCTGGCATGCTGAATGGGTTACTGGTGAAGTCTTCAAAGAAGCGCAACGTTTTGACTCGTCTGGTAGTTGCTCTCTTCGCTCTGGGCGAACCTAACGAGATTTAGCAACTTGTTATGCTTAACAAACCGTTCCAAGGTTCGGGCAGAGTATGCAGGAAAGTGGAAAGGCGAAGAGCAAAGTGATTGCTAAATCTAAGGAATCTACTATAGTACAAGAGGTTTATATAGGTACTGACTATAGGCGGTAGCGGATGAGTCAGTACTGCGGAAGGCAGTGCACATGAGTCAGGCGACTGTGGAAGGCTATGTACAGTGAGTAAGCTGACTGCGGAAAGCGAGTCAGCGCGGGAGCAAAGTATACTAAAGGGGATGACGAAGTAATGTAATGAGTCAGACTGGAAATCGAAGGTTGCAAAAGTAGACATTAGACATAGTAAGCTCGTAAGAGGGCGCCGAGTCGGGCCGATAAGTAAAAGATATGACGTGGTCCTCATACCGTAGAGTCCGTAACAGAGACCCAAGACAGAGCAAAGTGATTGCTAAATCTAAGGAATGTAGCTATGGTACATGGGGTTTATATAGTACTGGCTACGAGTGGTAGCGAGTGAGTCAGTAGCTGCGGAAGGCAGTGTGGATGAGTCAGTAACTGCGGAAAGGCAGTGCGAAGTGAGTCAGATGACTGCGGACTGAGTAATCCCTACTGCGGAGTGCGAGTCAGCGCGGGAGCAAAGTATACTAAAGGAGAATGGTAGAGTAAAGGTAAATGAATAAGCGGTCCGATGAGTCAAAGAAATGACGAAGGTACAATGCATGGGAAAAGTGCGTAGCATACAAACCGGTAAGTCCGTAACACATCTGTATCTACTTGCCTTTGAGCATTCTCTCCGTCACCTCCGCTCATCTGCTCATCTGCTCATCCGCTCATCCAACATCCGCCAATCTGACATCCGCCAATCCGAAATCGAGGACCACATCAAAGAGTGGGGTGCAATGCACAAGTTGAAGCCAGGTCCCTTCTGCCAACATCGTACTTATCGCATCCGCTCCTCCTCTACTCTGCTCCGACTCGTCCGACGTTTTCTGATGTTGAGAAAAACGCTATGGGACAGTATATTTGAACTGCCACCATTCTTTGATTTACCCAACAACCTCTACCCACATGTCTCAAACCCATAATACAGTTTGAACAACCACTCTGCTTTTCTTTGAGGAACACGCAATGTAACCATTACCTCTCGAGGAGCCACAGCATCATCATCTGCTCCTACCCCCGGGCCATCCATTCCTCTGCCTTCTTCCGATCAGCTTCCACCACTTCCCCCCAGTCCTCCAAACCCACCAACGGAACCCTCCATACCTCCAAATTCTGGCTTATTCGGCGGACCTCCAGGAGGATCTCCTCCTCCCTCCGATGCTAGTTTACATGGAGATTTGGACGACTCCGATTCCAATCCAGATCAGGAACCCAATCTAGCTGAAGCCATATTGCTCATGACCAAAGAGTTGAAACATTGTGACACAAAGAAGAAAAAGTCGTATGCAAACTCTCCGCATTTATTTTACAATGCAAACTTTACTTCTCCGACAATGACAACTTCGACTCAGAACATTCCAAAGTCAACTTTGCCATGTCTTATGTCCGAGGCACAGCACTCGAATTTTTTGAACCCTTCATTCTTGACGATAATGAACCCAATTGGCGGGGTTCTTTCCCCGACTTCGTCCGACTTCTCCGCTCCGAGTTTGGTACCATTGACCCTCAGGGCGAAGCTGAAGAACAGTTGGACAACCTACAGATGAAGGAAAATCAAAAGATATTGAAGTACAACATTGAATTTCAACGTCTTGCTACCAAGACTGACTGGCATGTAAACTCCCTCCGACATCGCTACTACGTCGGACTTCCAGATCAGATCAAGGACATCCTCTCCCAACAACCCAAGATCAAGCCTTTACCAGACCTACGATCTGCGGCTCATACTATTGACACTTGCTACTGGGAACGTCAATGAGAGAAATCCAGAACCGATAAACCCACTCCCAAGTCTGACAAGAAACAATCCACTCCGAACCAATCTACTACACAAACATCATCAACCAAACCCTCCGCTCCCGCTACCACTTCCGCTTCCACATCTGCTCTGAAACCCGACCTCTCCAGTAAATTAGGCAAAGACAGCAAACTGATGTATCAAGAACGCAAATGTCGTTTTGATAATAACCTTTGCTTATTGTAGCGTCAGACACACTGTCAAGGACTGTCCCAAGTCCACCTCCTCTGCTTCCAAGGCTAAAGGGAAGGCCGCCCAAGTTGGCACTCAAGCCAAGAAAAAAGGTAAGGAGATTGAGTCAAAAAAATAAGCAGTGGTCCTCATGAAGCACGGTCTGAGGACTGCATTGACTCTCTCCGTGCCTTCGCTCCCATCCAACTTAACACATCTGCTCTCTCTGATCCGAACTCTTTACGTATCAATATCTCATCCTCTTTTTTCTCTTCAGATTCTGTCCCAGCACTTATTGATTCAGGATCTACCCACTGTTTTATTGACAATAACTTTTCCTCCGCTTATGATCTCCCGACCCCTGTTATTCCGCCTTTAGAACTAAAGCTTTTTGATGATTCTTCTAACGCGTTTATCACTCAAGTTGTAACAATACCTATATGTTTTCCTTCAGGTGAAACCTTTGAACAGGATTTTTATGTTACTCCGCTCGACTCCGCTTCTTCTGTGGTTCTTGGATACAACTGGCTCACCTGCCACAATCCTATGATTGACTGGGTATTGGGCAGTATCACTTTCCGTCCACAGATGCAAAAAGAGCCGTTTCCAACATCGACGATGACCTCCTCCCAAGGTAGGACAGCTACGCTTCCTCCTCCAGAACCTCCAATTGTACCTCCGCAGATTTCACTCATTAATGCAGCTGCATTTATGAGGGCATGAAAATTGCCTAGTACACAATCCTTTCAACTTCACCTTTTGACTCCCTCCGTTTCCGCTCACTCCACATCCGCTTCCAACACCCCCGACTTGACAAACATACCCGAGGAATACCACGACTATGCTGACATCTTCAGTAAAGGAAAAGCAGACACTCTTCCACCACACTGTCCCTACAACCTCAAGATCAAACTCGAAGAGGGTTCCACTCCTCCGTTCGGTCCGATCTACTCCCTTTCACAAACCGAACTCAATGCCCTCCATGAATTCATTGACGAACATCTCACCATTGGATTTATCCGACCCTCTTCCTCTCCGCACAGTGCTCCCGTCCTTTTTGCGTCAATTTCCGTGGTCTTAACAAAATCTCAAAGAAGGACCGACATCCACTTCCGCTCATATCTGACCTTCTCCAGACCACTGGAAAAGCCAGTGTTTATACGGCTCTCGACCTCCGACATGCCTATCACCTCGTCCGCATAGCGGAAGGAGATGAATGGAAAACTGCCTTCCACATGTGCTATGGGTCTTTTGAATGGCTTGTCATGCCATTTGGACTCACCAACTCCCCAGCCGTTTTTCAATGCTTCATGAACAACATCTTCCACGACCTGCTCGATAAGTATGTTACCATATATCTCGACGACATCCTCATCTACTCCGACTCTCCCTCGGAGCATCAGAAGCATGTCTGCGAAGTCCTCCGACGTCTCTGACAACATGGCTTATACGCGTGCGCAGACAAATGCGAGTTTTCTACGGACACTGTTGAATACCTTGGCTTTATTCTCTCTCCGACCGGCCTCTGTATGTCGGATAAGAAAGTCAAAATTATTCAAGATTGGCCTGAACCAAGGAAGGTCAAAGATATTCAATCTTTCCTAGGTTTTGCCAATTTTCAAACAACGGAATCGGAAGTTGGAGGTCTTGCTTACATTAACATAGTCCGACTTCCGATTCCGTTGTTTGAGTTCCGTGGTGTATCAACAACTGGACATCCCAGCATGTGATTTTTCCTTCTTGCTCTCATACCACCACCTTCCCCATATGCACAATAGTAGAACTATCTAATGTAGTCTAGTAAATATAATAGAACTACTAATTCAAATAAGTATATGGAAACTAACTGTCCACGGACGCTGCTACTGCATTGCCAATGTCAGTTCGCGATGCACCGCCCACAAGGCAGATCATATCTGCCAATGAATTCAAGCCCCCCCATCCGACGCTGCGGTTACATTGTCGCTTCACGATCACACACACACGAGGCGGATCAAACATCAAGCACCCCTTGGGAATCTTGGCAACAGGTGCGTCCACCATCTGTTCATCATTTGATAGGTCAATAACTTAAAGCCCAGGTCACTTAATCCACATGACACTGCTGTTACATCGCCGCTTCACAATAACACCCTCCACCAGGCAGATCATATCCGCTGATGAATTCAATCCCCCACACAATGCTGCGGTTACATCGTCGCTTCACGATATGTATATGCACACAAGGCGGATCGAACGTTGAGCACCCCTCGGGAATCTTGGCAACAGGTGCGTCCACCGTCCGTTCATCATTTGATAGGTCAATAACTTAAAGCCCAGGTCGCTTATCAAAGGTAATAGGGGAGTAACAAGTGTGCGCCTTGTCTGTTTGCGACAGTATGGATCTAACAGATTCATAACTTGGTACCCGACCGACATTCAGCAAGGGCAATGTGAAGGGAAGATATAGTCCTAGATCAACAGAGGAGCCCGTCACTACCAAGCGCCACAGTTGGAACTTGCACAATGGATTAATTTGCGGGACTCAGAATGCAGGTATGTACGCACTTTGTACATCAATCTGTTGTTTCTTACAACTTCACCCTTAGCACTGCAGGGGGTGGTAGATTATGGAGTCCTGTTGGAAGTATTTACGCAATAGTTGTGAATGATAAAAGACCTTAGTGTGTATTCTCCCTAGCCAGTGTACACAATTTTTCATCACCTCCCCATCCAGAAATGCCACCTCGTCGTCATTAGCAAGTTCCGGCTGAATCCCTTCCCAGTCATGCCTTCAAGACATGTTACAGTTCAACACGGGAGCACGGGCACGGGCTTCACCTTCGACAGTCGACGAGGAGTATGACTTATACCTTAGAGATATTTTGCCACCAGGAACTGACATCATAAATTTTTGGGATGTATGTGTCTTCTTGATCAAAACTCACATCATACTAACTACTGCATCCAGATGGAGGAAAAGCAAGACATATGCCGGTACCCCACGTTGTATGCCATGGCTCTCGACTATCTCCCAATCCAGGCATCCGCCGTTCCTTGTGAGCATATATTTTCATCACCTAGTGAGACGGACACGAAGCCCTGGAACCGAATCCATCCAATCCTGATGGAGGCCCTTCAAATTCTGAAGTTTTCGTTGAAGCGGCAGAGGTTGGATTTCACGCAGGGGCTAGAAACACCAGAGGATGACATGTTATTGTCACCAAGAGACACTCACGATCATCTCGCATCGATGTTGTCTCAAGGCATTTTGGGTGACGAACTTAGACAAATTGTGGCTCATGATGCATAAAAATATATTGTATCTCATATGACTGAATAATTATGCTTTTTATACACTTAAAGAAAGTAATGAGAACATCAAGCAGCTGATAAAATGATAAATATATTATTATATAATGAGATGCACTGTTTTGGTAATCAATTGATCGGTTCCACAACTCAGGACCGGCTTGCTCCGGCTGCTGAGCCAAACAGAGCCAAATAAATCGGTTCGGTTGACAAGCCGAGTTGAATATGTGCCAAGCTGTGACTTTGTGAGTCACGGTGTGGCAACACTAATCTACCATATGTTTCTCTCTTATTTCTAATTCTATCTTATATATATATATATCAACATATATCTTGGAAGGTCTCCTTAAAACTATACAGTTTTGATGCCTTTCTTTGATCCTACATATAAAAACCTCAAACCTTAATTCATTACACCTCAGTTATCTACTCTACGCAGACCTCTGAGGTGAGTTTATTTTACTTTATATCATTACTCAAGTACCCCAAGTATCTCTTACATTCCAGGTACTTGAATACACTTCAGTTGTCTACTCTACGCAGACCTCTGAGTATCTCTTATGTTCTCACCCTGAATGAGGAGAATCCAAAGCTGAAACAAAATTTTTGGTCAAATTTTCGATCTATTTTGCTTATATTCACCTTATCAAGTCCTTGAATTTTATTTGAATGGTCTGAATAGGTGTACATGCCATGTTTCAATAGTATATGTACAGTATATGTAGACTAAAGTGGTTGTGGGAAGGAGGAAGTAAGGAAATTTTGTTTTTTGTGTTTGAGAAAACCCATGATGCACTGTTGCATCATGATTTTGTAAGGGCGATCTTACGATCCAACAACTCCGAAGTGCTCTGAAGCGACTCCGATGTCGGATGACTTGCAAGGGAAATCCAAAGTTTAAATTAGACTCTACAAAGTACAATACAAGGCATACCTTGCAAGGGAAATCCAAAGAGAAAGTTCTGAGGATTCCCTTGCAGGCTAGACAGCTATATAAACAATGAGAATTGGAAATGAGGAGAGGAATGTTGAAATACGACAAAGATCAGGAGTAGGGATGGGAACAGAATATGTAAATCAGAAGCATGCATGTAGTGGTGGAGTAGGGATGGGAACAGAATATGTAAATCAGAAGCATGCATGTAGTGGTGGAGTAGGGATGGGAACAGAATATGTAAATCGGAAGCATGCATGTGGTGGTATAAATCATCGCTCTGACGTGCACTCCGATGCGGAGTATGGGAGGTGTTGAAAGATAGATGGAAACGAAAGGAAACGTAAAGTATAGTAATATAAATAATAGACGTACCACAACGGTCGGAGGGTCAGAGGACGGGTCAGAGGTGTCGGAGGTGTTGGACTGAGGAAATCGGATGATTGCCCTTACATTACCCCCCCTTCTAAGGTGCGGCATCTCAATGCGCAAGGCAGAATGTACAGGACTTGAAGGCAGTTGCAGTGATTCGATGCAGAGCTCCCAGGTGTCAGCGGTAAAATTCCCGGACCAGGCATGGAGTGTGGACATCCTCCTCCATCTCCCATGAGTTTTCCTCGTAGCTGTACCCCTTCCACTTGACTAGGAACTGCAGCTTGCCTCGTTGAAGCCGACTGTCCAAGAGCAATTCGACTTCGTATTCCATTTCTTCTCTGACTGCAGTCAGAGGCAGAGGGATTTGGACATCTCGTCGGAAGGGGTCTTCCGGAGCCAACAACAGTTTTACAATGTGGAATACAGGGTGAATGCGAGACATGGAAGGAGGGAGTTTGAGTTTGTACGCATGCATTCTGACAGGTCGGACAACCAGAAATGGGCCTACATATCTATGAGCCAGCTTTTTGGTTGGAGGAATCCAGAAAGATCTTGTCATCCAGTGAAATGAAGGAAGTGAGTCTGGGGATGAGTGCGAGCGATATCTCTATCACACACACAAACACCAAACACAACAATGAAGACCAAACAAGTCTTGCGATGCGTACTTCTCAATTGATATAGTTCGAAGTGATGAGTGGGATCACTCAGGATGCGACTCTTCCAAACAACAATTGAATAACTCGTTTAGCGATGGCTCAATAAGTCTCGAACAAGACTTAGAGATAGTTCTCAATAGATAATGAACCGAGGTTTGTGATTTCCAAACCAACAAGACTTTGCAAACACGATCTCGACCAAATACAAACATGACAATGACCAATACGACCGATAGATAACACAATTTGACGATTGACAAGTTCTCGAACACACAAAACACAATCGCGACTGACTTCCGATGCAAACCAAATGATCTCGAGGCTTCAATGATACTCGTGAATGACGACAGATGCATGAGACAAATGCTATCAATTCTGGGGCACAATCTAACCTAACCTATCTACGATGAAACTACGAGATTTTATACATGAGCAGGAATAAATATAGAAAAAGGTTGCATGTGGTATCGATAAATGGTATCCAGTCAAATGACCTTCCCTAAAGTCATTTCAATGCGCCCATATGGTAGACAACGCCACAGGTACACCCCTTTTCCATATCTGAACCTCTGCCGCACTGG
Source organism: Entoloma clypeatum (assembly GCA_963565915.1). Classification (NCBI taxonomy): domain Eukaryota; kingdom Fungi; phylum Basidiomycota; class Agaricomycetes; order Agaricales; family Entolomataceae; genus Entoloma; species Entoloma clypeatum. The sequence goes on from OY751494.1 coordinate 900,583, forward strand.
AGAGGCCACTATTTCAATATCTTGGTTTTGCGATGTACCCAGGACGATGCCAACTAGTTACCATGAGGTATCAACTGCATCAATTAAGGGTTGCCTCGGTAAGCCACCCATCAGATTCAATCTCCATCAAAGTTCACCATAAGGTCATGTTGATCGCAATGTATCAAACCTGATCTCGGTCTGTATCATCCAATGTCATTTTGATATTCCCGATATGGACGATTTGGATGTGAAGCACAGCACACGTTGACCAAACCTCTCGTGAGAATGTCTCCGGTCAAGCCCCAATGTATGGTAGACAGTGCTAGTGTCATCGATAACTCCAATATAACCCATCTCCTTGTTTCACACTTCATCGCGAGAGGCACTCAATAGTCTTTTCTATCTCGTGAGACGATCCCATAGCTCTCGAGTATCATAGCTAAGCCCATAGTGGTGACCAGCACTATGTCCTACATTGCCAGGGTCGCTGGTCTCTCTCTAACGTCGCCACTAAGTCCTCAGAATCGGAGCTCATCTAGGACTCTCTATATCCCTTAGAGATAGTGTGAAAGGGTGCAAATGCACAGGTTTTAGGCCTAGACACATCACAGCCTTATCATCTCCCCCACACTAAATCCTGACTGTCCCAGTCAATCCTATCTAACAACAGCGATATGACCAGTCCACTCTAGCACCACTTTCATATATTCGAGTTCCACCCCAAAACATGTTTCTCGCGAGACGGCCCCACTTGACATGCCGCACTGTGGACACACAAAGTCCGCACTCAGCCCCCACTGGCCACATGTTTGCCTATACCAAGTAATATCAAAGGTTTGCCGTTCTCACGACCTAACTCCACACTGATGGATCTTGACAGATAACTTTCTCCACAGTAGCCTCGCGAGACTTCCAATTCCCATAAAGGCTGGGGCATTCTTCCTCATTCTCCAGTTCTCACTTTTCCTCCCGTTCAACATGACCACTTCTCCAAACGAGCTCTACACTTGTCTTTCCAAGTTCAAGGTCGAACTCAATATCCTCACCGATCTCAACCGACTCCGCAAGTCCGGAGAAGCACGGGTTCGGGAAATCTTATCAAAACTTCACGATACACTGGTAAGTCATGCTCGCGAGACCCTGTTTCCTACTAAAACATTTCTTCTTTCAGGTCGCAGCTGCAGATTGTGTGGACAACTACACCGAGCGGCTCTTAAACACCATCACATACAACTTATACCGCGCCGGCTACACAATGGACTGCTGCTGGTGGAAATGGTGGCCTGACCTTCATGGGCAAACCCTCCAAGACCTCCCCGAGGTGAGTCGTTTGCTTATTTGCTTTGCTAATTCCCACATTATATTTATGCAGGATCGCCTACTGGAAGAGGACAAGGCCGTCCCCGTTCCCGAACTGTCCATCTCTAGCGGGAAACGGCCTGCAAAGCTCATCGCGAAGGCCGGTCCATCTTCACCCCACATCGAGGACCAGGGCAAGTCGACCTCTCGCGCTGCACGATTGAAGCCTGTGACCCATGCTAGCGGTAAGTGTGCGGCTCCTCATTCGCCTCCCAGTCAGGGAGCTCTCAAGGTGAACCTCCTGATCATTTCTTTTATTTCTTACTAAATTTCCTTCCAGAAACGTCGCTCTGATATTGGTCATCAAGCTTCAAAAGCAGACAGCGAGGACGACAATGTCGAGGTGGTCGGCGCGCACACCCCCGTCAGGCCTCAACCCGTTGCTACTAGGCCCCGTGTTGTAACAGCGCCCACGGCCACTGAAAAAGTGCCTGCGAGGCCCCCTACTCAACCCGAACCGAAACCCGCCATGGTCGCGAAAGCACCGCAGGTCGATGCAAAAGAGGGTACTGCCCTCAAGGCAGATGAGTTGCAACAACTCCGTGTTGCATTGCCCATTATGGTACATTTTCTTTCTTCCTGACTCATTCTATAGTTAACTATGCCTTTTCTTAGCCCAGCCTTCCCTGCCTCATTTGTGCCGGTGGACCAAGTGCGGCTCGCTGCCGTTTCCAAGGTTGGGGCAAGAAGTGCTCCAACTGCCAGAGCGGCAGTCGGGTAGGGTGCTCTTTCGAGGTGAGTGGTGAACGTGCGGAACTCCTTGCGACCATGGCCCACGCCTTCGGTCAATCGAGCACGGCTGGTGTGTCCTACCATCTGCCCTCTTTTACTAGCCGTTAACAATTTATTTCCAGCCATCCGCAAGACCCTTGTCGACATCCATGCCTCGATGCAATCCTGGGTGCCACTACCATCCGGTATAGCATGGCCTCCAAAAAAAACTTTCCTTACTAAGTCGCCAGGGAAGCTATAAAAGCCCGCGACCACTCGAAGAGTAAACACCACCCTCACCCTAGCACAAATCAACCCTGCTAGACAAACTCGCCCTCGGGTCACACACCGCCTCTAAAAAAAAGATGTCTAATGAAGACGAAACCCAGGCCGTGAAAAAGGTCTTAGCCTCGCTCATTGGTTCATTCCCGGAAGATCCCCAGGCACCCGCCAAGAAGCTGCCAACCTGCTCTGAGGCATACCTCATCTGTTGGTACGCATATGACAACCTCAAAGTATGTTGCGACAGCGCACCGAACCTGTTTGACCATTCCAACTATTTCATCAGCCTCTAAATCTCCGTCATGCACATATTTCCAACGAGTACCTCAAGGACGCACAACTCGCGGACCATGTTTTCGTAGCTAGGAACAGCCTACAGGTGTTCCATGACAAGAACAAGTCTTGGAGACTCCCGCCCATGTTTTTCACCCTCAAGGACATGGTCGCGTACATACAATACCTGCGTCAAGGACCTACATCCACCGAGGAGACCATGCCTCCACCTGCAAGTGAGCCTCCGGCCAACAGCAAGAAACCCAAAGTGAGTCGACGCGAGAGCTGGAGTCCGTCCCCCGCACTAATTGAATGGCTCGACCAGGTCAAGGTAACTGATCCCGACACCGATCTCAACCTCAACGTCTCTAATATCCTGGACGCAAACAGCCCGTCCGCCGCCGTGGAACCCAAACTAACCCAGCTGGGGACAGCAACGACAGCAACGGAAACACCGAGAGCCCCGTTGAACCTCATAAGCGATCACGAGATGATGAATCTGATCATGAGATCTGTCATTATTCTTATACTACCTTCCAACTTCCAATGGTATTGAAGCCGCTTCTCGCTACTGTGCAAGAAGATGGATGTCGACCCCGAGACCCTCCATCCCATAACTGCAGACGATGGTCTGCCAAGAAGTCCGTTACAGCTCCTTTGACGGAGAAATCATTGTCCGGCACGGTATGTCGACATACTGCCCCCGACAATCTCTTCTAATTTTCCCCATATCACAGAAAGGGTCTGGGTCGAAGGGCAAATCGACCCCAGGTCCCAAATCCAACAAGAAACTGCGGCTGGAGACCAAGGAAGCCCCGTTCAAGGACACAGCGCCAATGGGACCAGCACAAGTGGAGCAGCGAGGTAATTTCCACAAAGAAGGTACCATACTAAACGTCTCCACCTTCTTCATCCATCATTAATATGTCACCCCACAGCCGCTCACTTCGTGATGGACAATCCCCTTGCAAACAAGATCCTCTCGGAGACTGGGTCTATTCTGGAGATGCCCCTGACTCACATTGAGAAGTCCCTTCGTGACACCAAGGCCCTCGTCCGATCCCAATTTCGTGCTACAATTTCTTCTCTTGATTACAACTTAAGGTATGCACAATACCTTAAGCAGCAACACAACCTTCTCCTTTCCGAATTGAAGGAGCAGTATGAGTAGACTGCCCTTCATCTTTCCTGCCGCAGCAAAAGCCACATGTCCCCTTGTAGAGGTTTTTACTGTATAGTCCATAATACAGGTCGTCCTCTGCTGGCACATAGGCATTCGATATGATCGCTAAGTCATTCCAACATGGCCCTAGGCCTCGCAAGATTACACCAGTGGTGATTTCCTTCAATGTAAGTCCCGCAAGCCTGGTCATTACTCATCCGAGCTGGAATCCTCGTCTGAGACTGCCCCTGCGTCATCCACGGTAGCCTTGTGAGGCATATCCTCAAACCTGTCATTCTTATCTAAGTCCAGCCTTGTTCCGTCGAACCACAGGTCCTCACCGCTGTCCTTAGCAGCCCCGGTTGAATTTTTCAATCCTTCCAATGTCACTTTTGTAATATCGATGAAGTCTAACACCCCTTTAGGGACTGCAATGGCATGTCTCTCATGGTAGGGAACGAGTCTGAATGCTGCAACCTTCTCATGCCATACTGACCCATCCAGTTCTGCAACGATGTATGCTCCACCTTTATTCCTCGCGACGACCACCATAGGACCGAAGTACCTGGGCTTCATTTTCTTGTCGAGACTATTTTCAACCGCTGTATTGCGTGCTAAAACTAGATCTCTCTTTCTAAAGTCATAATCTCTGATCTTATGCCGGTGCTCTTGCTCATAACGAAGTACCGCCGTCATCTTGACATGCGTAACCCGCTTACGCATCTCATCAACGTGCACTTGGTGCTTCGCGAGCGCACGAGCCCTAAATCCGATCAGGTCTGCCATTGACAGCGCCCCATCTGGAAGTTTCACTAGCCACGTCGCCTCGGCAATATCTAGGGGAAGGATGGGATGCGCCCCTGTACACATGAAATATGGTGAGCATCCCAAACCCTTCCGAATCATGATCCTATCTGCCCACATCATATGGTGGAAGAACCAGAACCACTTGCCGATATCACCGCCTGTGGCCTTAAACAAAGCCTGACGAACGTCCCAATGTGGCCTCTCAATCCGTCCATTTGCTCTAGAATTATAAGCCAAGATCATAATCCCCTTAATTCCATACTTCTGTTCTATCCAGGCCAAAGCTTTCTTGAATGGCCCCGCGTTATCGGTCACAATCATGACCATACTGCCCCACCTACATAGTATGTCTTCGAAGAGCCAATGCCCAACAATCCTACCCATTTCTTGCCTTAGCAGCCGCCCTTCCATCCATGTCGATAGTGCACAGTGGCCGTGAACAATGTATTTACAACTGTTCGACGCCGGCGTCATGTGTAGCGTATCGGCATGTAGGACCTGAAACAGACCTGGCATATGGGTTACCGTAGGAGGACTGCAAACCAATGTCTTCTGTCTCAGCTGACATATATGACAAGTCTGGACATATAGGCAAACATCGCGTTTATATTCCGGCCACCAGAATCTTTGCGCAATAAGCTCTTTTGTTGCATAGAAGCCACAGTGCGCAAGGCTATCATGGGACGCCCTCATCATGTACATGTGATGCCCCTTTTCGACCACTAGTTTGTGCTTTCCCTCGCTACCTCTTCTATAGAGACGGCCATCATCAGCGACAAAGAATTGTCTCGCCCGCTGCACGAACTGTTTATACTGTCAGTCGTTTGGTCTCACAAAAGGATCCTTGAGCCAAATCTTGATGTCAGGAATGCGGTCATCCTGCAACTTCGCGGTCATCGTGCAATGATCTTCATCATAAGGTTCTCGCATTGATTCATCCCATTTCAAAGAGTCGTTGGGCAACACCGGTTCCCCCACGAATTGCGAGAGCGGCCCGGCCTTACACACTCGCTCAAGATATAATTGTTCAATATTCGATCTCTCGCGAGCGTCAGCAAGCTCTCCCTGGAAGTCTTTAACCAACGTAGCCCAAAGATAACCACCGTGTGTGTCTATCTTTGTTTTAAACTCGTCGAACTCTAACAGGTCATTCTTTTCCACATTAGGGATACCATTTTCCTGATCGGGATACTCGTACCGTGGCGGTCCGTCTGGTTCATCCACCCAGTCCTCCTCAATATGGTAGGTTTCATCCCCCGGTTGCGCTTCTCGCCTCGATAGACCATCGGGTGCGAAGGTCTTGCCTGGCACATGCCTTAGTGTGAAGTGGAACATCAAAATGTAATCAATCCACCAGTTTATAGCAGTGTTCGGTCCAAGACCAGGATTATTGAGCATCCCCTTGATATACTTTGCATCGGTCTCTATAACCAGGTTCCAACAGCCCAAGAGCCAAAGCTTCGCTTCCTTCAATGCACGAAATAAACCATACAATTCTTGCTTTGGTTGCGAATATCTCGCCTCACGCTCGTTTAGTGTTATCAATGTGAACTTCACGTACGTCCTCTTCTTAGAATCACCCTCATCCTCTTGACAGATATAGAAGCCAACCGCCCACCATGAGCTGTCTACGCAAAGGACCACCGCACCTCCACCATGATAATCTATTGGCTTGATCGCGGGGGACGCCGCTAAAGCATCCTTTATGTCTGGCATGGCCTCCTCCTGTTCAGATCCCCAGACAAAGAGTTCACAACTTCGCATCAACTTGACTAGAGGTTCCACCTTCTTCGCGAAGTCTCTAATAAAGTTTCGACAAGTGCCAGCCATTCCAAGGAACGACCGCACATCATGTATATCTTTGCAAGGTCCCCAGCGGCTTATAACTCTGAACCTATCTGTCTTGGGTCTCTGTTACGGACTCTACGGTATGAGGACCACGTCATATCTTTTACTTATCGGCCCGACTCGGCGCCCTCTTACGAGCTTACTATGTCTAATGTCTACTTTTGCAACCTTCGATTTCCAGTCTGACTCATTACATTACTTCGTCATCCCCTTTAGTATACTTTGCTCCCGCGCTGACTCGCTTTCCGCAGTCAGCTTACTCACTGTACATAGCCTTCCACAGTCGCCTGACTCATGTGCACTGCCTTCCGCAGTACTGACTCATCCGCTACCGCCTATAGTCAGTACCTATATAAACCTCTTGTACTATAGTAGATTCCTTAGATTTAGCAATCACTTTGCTCTTCGCCTTTCCACTTTCCTGCATACTCTGCCCGAACCTTGGAACGGTTTGTTAAGCATAACAAGTTGCTAAATCTCGTTAGGTTCGCCCAGAGCGAAGAGAGCAACTACCAGACGAGTCAAAACGTTGCGCTTCTTTGAAGACTTCACCAGTAACCCATTCAGCATGCCAGAAGCCCGACAGGAGGAGCTAAGTCCTCGAGACAGTATCAATTTTACACTCATCCAGCAGTACATCGAATCGGAGATCCATCGCATCCTACAGCAGGTGCTTGACGAAGAACTAGACAACGACAAGCATCGCCCCCACGGCGAGATAGCAGAGAGCATCCATCTTGCTCGGCAACACCAGATCGCGCGTTACAACGCCCGACAGAACGAACTCAAAAGCTTTCGCGTTCAAGAAGGACCTCAGACAGGTCGGATCACAGAGATCAGAGAGTTTATCGGTGTCCAGACAACCGTTATCAGAAGATTGATTAGGACGCTCACATCGAGACGTCCCAGAGCCACATCATCACGTCTTACTCAAAGCAGCAGATCTACGCCCACTTCACCATCGAAGAACAACAAACCGAGTACAACCGCTGGGCACGAAACGAGAGACTTGACCCCTTCTCGAGACCAACAGACGCGCAGGAACAGAGATTCCTTAGAGATTTACAGAGGAAATACTCTGAACGTTTTGCCACCGATTCCGCCGACGAGTCCCCTGACGAATTTACTTTTGACTCCGCGCAGTCAGATATCGAACAGACGCCTAGAACAGGGACTCATTTTCAATCCTTACCTGTATCCCGAACCCCATCTTCATCCCAACAACCCGACTCCTCTTCTCCTCCGCAGACTCTAAACATGGCAGAAGCTCCGGCTGTACAAACAATGAATACATCCAAGATCATCAAGGATCCTGGGATGTTCAAGGACAGATACACCTTTGACGAATGGTGGAAAGCCACCAAACTATACATCAGGTTCCAAAAGAGCCTCACAGACGATCAGAAGATTCTTGCGGTGCTATCCCGCATGATGGAAGGGTCCGGCAGACACTGGGCCAGTAACAAGTTAGACGCTCTTGCTGTTGACAATGAGAACATCACCTGGCTAGGTTTTTCCGATGATATCGCCACACGATTCTCCATCGCCAACAAGTCGGTCGCTGCCAAAGCCAGACTTGAAGTCCTGAAACAAGAGAAACCTACCGTTGATGAATTCTTGGATGAATTCGAAGAACTCTTGAAGCTGTCAAACCTTGGCGAAGAAACTGGGAAATACATCCTAGAGAAAAACGTCAACCGCAGAATCTCTGAACAAGTGGCTAGCGATGGCAAGACGTACACCGATTACGCAAAGGAGATCCGAAACAAGGGACGACAGATGGAAGGACACACACTGGTCATCCGAGGTGGCAGCGACATGCGCACCGGATCGGGTACCACTTATGGTGGTCAGGGCAAAGCCATGGAGATCGACAAAGCAGGAGTAGCCCGTTGCTACAACTGTCAACGCTTCGGTCATCTGGCTAAAGACTGTAGCGCTCCAAAGGAGAAAGATGGTCGCAAGTGTTTCAACTGTGACCAAGAAGGCCATATCACGCGCAACTGCCGCAAGCCAAAGAAGAACTCCGGAAGGGTTAGGAAGGTGTCCGAGGAAGATGCTGAGAATGATGAAACCACAATCTTAGAAGCCGACGAGAAGGATTTTCCCGAAGGGTCTGATTAAACGACGCTAAGTCGCGACCCTTATCTATTAAACGGACTTGCTTGCCTTGTATGACTGCAGACAATAGAACCTATGTCATCCCTGCCAAGCGAGCCGCTGCGTCGACTAGGATTGTGAAGGGAGATAACCCTCCGAAAAGACGAGAGATCAGGCTGTTAGCTCAGCTCAAAACACGACGAGGACCAAAGGTTATCCGACCTGAGGTTGACAGCGGATGTGAGCGCACATGCATCCATCCCAGAATAGTACGCGAACAGAACCTCCCCACGTGAGGAATACCACCCATAGCAATTCTAAATGTGGATGGATCACCAAATCGACAACAGAAAGTGAGCCAACTTGCCGAAGTCAAACTGGATTTGGGAGCACATCAGGAAACCATGGAAGCAATGGTACTGGACATTGGGAGAACGGACATGCTCTTGGGACATGACTGGTTGGTACACCACAACCGCACAATCAATTGGACAACCGGCGCGGTAACATTCAACCGGTGCCCAACAACATGTCGAACCAAACACTCGGATTTCAGGATTAACCTTAATGGTCGCAAACACCGGGTTCGCATGGTTGAGGTGCGCGACAAAGATGCACCCAAAAAGTCGGATCAGAAATGGAAGCCTGGAGACCCTATCTTGGAAGCTGTCACTCCCACACCACCTCCCACAACCAAACGACCCTCATATGTTGAACAATTTGCTCATCTTTTCAAGAAAGAGAACTTTGATAAGATCCCAAAGGAGAGGGAATGGGACCATGGTATCGAACTTACACCAGACGCACCAAAGGAACTAGGGGGAAATACATATCCTATGATGCAAAAGGAACAAGAGGAATTGGACGCATTCATTGACGAGGGTCTAGCAACTGGAAAGATCCGCCCGTCCAAATCCCCTTATGCCTCCCCTTGCTTCTTCATCAACAAAAAGGATGGCTCCAAACGATTGGTACAAGATTACCGCATGGTCAATAAATTCATGGTCAAAGACAAGTTCCCACTCCCACGAATATCCGATCTCTTGGACATACTGAAAGATGCGGTCTACTTCAATAAAATGGACATCATGTGGGGCTATAACAACGTCCGGATCAAGGAGGGCGATGAATGGAAAGCGGCCTTCCTCACCAGTCGAGGATTGTTCGAACCATTGGTCATGTTTTTTGGTCTTTGCAACTCCCTGGGAACGTTCTCTCGAATGATGGCTAGTCTATTCCGGGACCAGATCCGCCGACATATCTGCGTGATCTACATGGATGACATCGTGGTTATCGGTAAAACCAAGGAAGAACTCGCGCGAAACACTAAAGAAATCCTACACATCCTATCGGACAATGATTTGTTCCTAAAGGAGAAGAAGTGTTTATGGAAAGTAACGAAATGTCCTATATTGGGATATGTGGTTGGTGAGGGACGTGTTGAGATGGAAACTGAGAAGGTGGATACAATTCGAAACTGGCGAGCACCCACATCAAAAAAGGAAGTTCAGAAGTTCCTTGGATTTGCTAACTTCTATCGACGATTTATTGAAGGGTACTCAAACATCGCAAAGCCTCTCACCGCGCTCACAGGCGGTACGGCATTTACTTGGGGACCAACAGAGCAGCAAGCTTTTGAAGGTCTCATACGGGCAATTACATCGGCACCGGTCTTGGCATTACCAAAACCAGAGGGACAGTTCAGGGTTGAAACCGATGCATCGGGCTATGCAATTGGAGCAGTACTCTCTCAGAAGCAAGATGACAAATGGCACCTCATCGCGTTCTTGTCGCGGACCATGTCCGCGGCCGAACAGAATTACAAGATATATGACAAGGAACTTCTGGCAGTCGTGGAAGCATTAAAAGATTGGAGACACTATCTGCTCGAAGCCAGGGAAGGTTTTGAAATCTTGACCGATCACAAGAACCTGGAATATTTCCGTCGCCCTCAGGACCTGAATCAACGACAGCGACGCTGGAAAATGAAGTTACAAGACTATGACTTCGAATTACGGCATGTGCCCGGCAAGACCAATGCGAAAGCGGACATCCTGTCACGCTTGCCCTGGTATGAAGCGGAACTCGAACCACAGGACAGTGACCAAATGCTCAAGGAAGGACTATTCTTGAAACGGTTGGAATCAGAAGATGTGGTACAAATGGAGATGTTCACGGAGGAACAATTCTTTGAAGGGGGTGAGACATCTGATTCCATCAAAATTGGAAACATCACGACCATCGAAAATCCGTGGATTGCATGCATCAAGAGTTCAAACCGCATGGAGACAGAAGTAGCCCAGGGTCTAAAGAAGAATCCTCATTGGTATCAACAGGAAAACGGCATCACATATGCAGGCAAACGAGTCTATGTCCCGCCAGATCCACAATTACGACAAGAATTGATGTTTGAATCACACGATGCACCAGTGGCTGGACATCCAGGACAGTACCGGACACATGAACTCCTCACTCGCACCTACTGGTGGCCTACCATACTGCATGATGTGAAGAAGTACGTGAAGGGTTGCGACACTTGTCAACGCAACAAGATTAACCGACAAAAGCGACATGCTCCGCTACATCCCCATGCAGCACCAAGTCACCCATGGGAAGACATAGGAATCGACGTCGTGGGACCGATACCAGAATCTGATGGAAAAAACACAATTCTGGTCATCACGGATAGACATTCAAAGATGCTTCACCTCATTCCGACAACCGTGGAACTATCGGCTGAAGGATTAGCCAAGATCTATCGGGATCAGATATGGAAGCTTCATGGGATCCCCAAGAAGATCATCAGCGATAGGGGACCGCAGTTCGCTGCGAAGTTCATGGAGATACTCTGCCGCATGTTAGGGATCAAGAGGAACCTGTCCACCGCGTACCACCCACAGACTGATGGACAGGCTGAGCGATCGCATCAGGAAACAGAAGCATTCTTATGAAACTTTGTCAACCATCTACAGGATGATTGGGCTGAATGGATCGCAATCGCAGAGTTCCAGTACAATGACAAAGAACATCAGGCAACGAAGCACACCCCATTCTACCTCAACTACGGTTTACATCCGTGGAAGGGAGAACTCGTGTTAGAAGATACCAATCCGGCCGCCAACGACTTCTTGAAAAAACTCAAACAGGCATGAGAAGAAGCCAATGCTGCGCTGAAACAAGCACAGGATCAGATGAAGAAGACAGTTGACACACGGCGAAGTCCGTCTCGGGTCTACCGCATTGGAGACAAGGTGTGGCTGGAAGGGACTAACATCAGGACCGATCGACCCTCAAAGAAACTTGATGCACTCCGACATGGACCATTCAAAGTCCTAGAGAAGAAAGGAGCTAGCGCGTACCTTCTTGATCTTCCGAAGACTTGGAAGATGATTCACCCTGTGTTCAACGAGACCCTGTTGTCACCATATGAAACTCCGAAGTACGCCATCCAGAAAAAGAAACCAGCCCCTGATCCGATCATCGTTGAAGGACGAGAAGAGTACCATGTGTCTACGATCCTAGACTCTCAAAAGTTCCGCGGAAAGATCCAGTACCTCGTCCAGTGGGAAGGATATGGTCCAGAAGAGAACACATGGGAACCTCGAGCTAATGTTCAGAACGCTCAAGATTTGATCCGTGATTTCCATCGGCAGAACCCGTCTCGCCCACGATAAAAGACAGCTCTCAGAATCCATGACAAGTATCGACCTCATCAGTCAACCACACACCGAGTTCCCCGCTCTAGTCCTTTTCCCTGCCCAATATAGCCTCCCCCTTCTTCTTCTATCTCTCAACCATCCTCGCCGCCATGTCCAACACCACCATTACCTCCACCTCTACCACCGACATCAACCCCGCCATCGCCGCCCTCATGAACGAAGCACTCTCCATGAGAGACCAAATCCATGCTCTCAAAACTTCCCTTGCCGACCTCCTCCATCGCCAGATGCATATCCGGCTTCACTTGCTGTCCAACCTACCCGTCGTCCCGAGTCCCGAGGAAAAACAAATTCTCGGAAACTACACCAGCACCCTCGTAATCGAGAATCGACGTATTTGGCTGGCTATCAAAGGCCTCGAACTCGCCGTAGCCATCAACGAGGAGTTGATATATGATTGGAGCCTCAAGGAAAGTCCGAACTGGTCCGATCCCGGCAACAACGAGGGATGGGGACAGTGACTCTGTGAGGACACAGAGCTTGGAGAGGGGAACATGTTACGGACTCTACGGTATGAGGACCACATCATATCTTTTACTTATCGGCCCGACTCGGCGCCCTCTTACGAGCTTACTATGTCTAATGTCTACTTTCGCAACCTTCGATTTCCAGTCTGACTCATTACATTACTTCGTCATCCCCTTTAGTATACTTCGCTCCCACGCTGACTCGCTTTCCGCAGTCAGCTTACTCACTGTACATAGCCTGCGGCAGTCGCCTTACTCATGTGCACTGCCTTCCGCAGTACTGACTCATCCACTACCGCCTATAGTCAGTACCTATATAAACCTCTTGTACTATAGTAGATTCCTTAGATTTAGCAATCACTTTGCTCTTCGCCTTTCCACTTTCCTGCATACTCTGCCCGAACCTCGGAACGGTTTGTTAAGCATAACAGTCTCCATCCTTCGTACGTGCAACGATGGCCAACTACCACTATCTCGCTCACGCATACTAGTCACTTATACCCAGAGAATGTTCCTCCACTATACCGCATTCTCTGTAACACTCTATTCACATTCTGTACTCCATCCAAGCTTTCTCCCACCAACACACGAAACATACTTTCACAAATCACCTCAGGGAGAGCCTCCAATGCTGTGCAGGCTACCAAACACATCAACACTGTCATCTCCAATCCTGTCTCCCCAGAAACTGTGAGAAGGGTTCTCAGAAAACATGAATTCAAGGCTGTAACAAAGAAGAAAAGACCTTTCTTAAAGGCCATACATCAGAAGAGGCGGTTGGCATTTGCTATGAAGCACAGGGAATGGACAGTGGAGGACTGGAAGAGGGTCATTTGGTCAGATGAGACCAAAATCAACAGGTTTGGGTCAGATGGCAAGGAATGGGTCTGGAAAAAGAAGGATGAGGGGCTTATTGAAAGAGAGGTTCAGGGCACAGTCAAGTTTGGGGGAGGAAATATTATGGTTTGGGGTTGTATGGGTTGGGAAGGTGTGGGGAGACTTGCAGAATGGATGAACAGCAAGAATATTGCTCTGCTGGATTGGCCTGCACAGTCCCCAGACCTCAATCCTATTGAACACCTCTGGGTTCATATTAAAAGGAAGTTGAATGAATATCCAACACCACCCAAGGGAGTCTGGGAGATTTGGGACAGAGCAGCAGAGGTGTGGAATAATATAGAGCCAGAAGTGTGTCAAAACCTGATAGAAAGTATGCCAAGAAGGGTAGAGGCAGTAATCAAAGCTAAGGGGGGTAATACCAAGTACTAAAGTATAAAATCCTGTATTTATTGTACATACTCACAAAACTGATTCAATGAGTCCCTGGAGTAATTTGATCATATATTGATCATTTTTTATGGAAATTACATAATTATTGCAGATTCCGAGAGTCCTGAAGCAGGCCTTTTAACCAGGTACCAATACCTTCTTTTGATTGGCATTATTTGCAAAGTTATTTTGAAGGTATTCACAAAGTAGCAAACATTGAATCAGTTTTGTGAGGCACTGCAGCACTTTTTCTGAAATCTGCAAATTTCATTATTTCTATCTTATCTAGACTTCTAAAAATTATACAAAGTGTGTCAGAAGGTGAATACAAATCCCATAACTAGTTCTATCTCTTCAAACTATTATGAGGCCATGAGGAAGGCACCGCGCGCGCCTGCGCAATGCATTTTGCGCATTGTTTACTATTATTTGTTGTAGAACACGGCACCTCTATAACTTAAAATCCATGGCGAAAGTTCAGAAAAGCAATACATATTGACTGAGATATACTCCACTCCTACATAATTGATATAGTAGAAACCCTCACTTGTTCCTGTGTAGACATACTGTAGCATTTCAATCAATTCGTTGGTCACGCATAACGGGGCTCTTGAAAACACTGGAATGTCATGTTTGTCATGCTTCCCTGAGCCCGGCGACAAATTTGGCACACAGGATTTCCAAAAATGGCATGGAGAAATTGCCAAAAATGGCACCAAAAATGACGAAGATCAGTCACTTGAGTCGACGTCACAGAAATTTTTGGCTGCAATGAAATCAAAATTTTGTCGCACCAGATGTGCGATGTTTTTGGGGATTTGTTTACATGTATTTGACACATTTGATGCGCGCGTGATGTGTGTCATCCAACGTCGAAACGATGCATCCACCCATTACTGACCTTGCAATGAGGGGCACACATGTTGAAAAGGTTACAATATATTTATAGATTTTATTGAAAGCCTGTGTCTACATGTGATTGAGGCAGAGGGGGTGCACACACACCTTTTGTCTTTTTTGGCTGGTTGTGCCTATTTGGGAAGTGGCCTATTTGGGAAGTGAAAAAGTGGGTATGTAGAGTCAGTGAGCAAGAAATTACCATGGTTCTGTGGCTTAGTTGGTTAAGTTGTTAGAATAATAGTATATACTATAGAGGCTGAGAGTTCAAGTCTTACTGATGGCCTGGTCTTTGGCCGGTCTTTCAAATCTTAAAATTTGGAGAGAACCAAGGACTGGTTGTGATTGAAAACCTTAAAACTTGAGACCGCGGTCCAGTCTCAAACCGGTTTGTTCAGGTCCGGTTTTGGTCTGGTTTTAGGTTCTTGAGACTGGACTTAGAAACACTACTTGTATGGAGGTTCAGGTCTGGGAGATGGTTGAACCTGAACCTGAAGTTCGAACTTGGTTTGAACTTTGTAAATCTTGGTCCATGCTATGTATCTTGGATGTGTTGAATGACCCAGAAAGGAAGTCTAACTTGTGACTAAACATGCCTGTGGTGAGTGCCCACAAGTATTGTACACTTATTTTTGTGTCAGACTGGGTGAGCTGGCATTTGCCCAGATACGACTAGGCAGCCCCAGGCTTATTCCTGCAGTGAAGACCTCTCCATATACTTTCTAAACAACATAGAAGTAGGACGAGAGGAATCCGTCCCATGGTTGTGCCAAAATAAATTGACTTTTGTGTGCTTTGGGGTTTTGAGAGGGTTATGATGTAGAATTGTAACTAGACATTACCCATGTGATTCCTATAGTGGAAATACAGTCATATAGATACTAAGAAAGGAGCAAAAGAGACTGAAGGGATCTGTGCAGTGGTTGTGCTGGAACTCATGATTCTGTGGTGTGCTGGGGTTTTGATGAGATTAGGACCCACCCACTGATCTAGGCATTGTACGCCTTATCACCTTGGGGCAAGTACACCCATATACAAACCAAACAAGGGGAGAGAAGGACAATATGAATCGGTTGGGTGGATGTGCCCAGATTAATGATTTTGTGATGCTTTCGGAGTTTTGATGAGATTGGTGTCTACCTACTGACCCAGGCATCATCTCAACTATTCCTTCAGTGGAATTACTCGAATATATGTCTATTTCAATCGTCCAAAATATGAGACACATCTGTGTAGCGGTTCACTTCCTATTAAGTTGCGCTTTTTTCACAATTCAGTGATCATGATGTATCTACCCAACATTATCATTATTAAACTAGTATTGTGCTGCATATATGTATTCTAACATCGTTTAGTACCCCCTTCGACCTGCGGGTCAACCCAGTTGAGCCAAAAATGCCAGTAGGCAGGCTGGGTTCAAAGATTATTGAGTGGGCGAAAAATTGGTGTTTTTTTGCATCTGAAGATCACGAACCTGGTCCGAACCTGAACCGGACCGGACCTATGGGTTCAAGTTCAAGTTCGAGGGATACCCGAACTGGACCTTCAAGTCCAGGTTTGAGTTCAGCCAAAAAGTGGCCGAACCCAGACCGAACCGGACTTTGGCCAGTTTAGGATTCACTCTCTCTCCTAGAATCAGGGGGGGGTGGTCTTTGTATTTTTGAAAAGATGAACCAGGACCATCCCCTGGTTCAGTCTGGTCTCAGCATCAGCAAATCAGACCTGTGCTACATAGCGCTGCATAGCACCATAGTGCTGTAGCATACATTGCCAAGTGTGTAGCACTCCATAGCATCAGGGCTTGGCTTTGTAGCACTCCATAGCATCAGGGCTGGCTATGTAGTACTATGTAGCATCAGTGTTTCATTATGTAGCATACCTTTCAAACTGTGAAGCACTCCATAGACTCTACTATAGCAACCACATTTCAGCTGGTATTGCATGAATTCAAAGAGAAACATTTAAACCAATTCATTGTAGGATATACATAATTACATATTTAACAACATATAATGTGCACTGTCCTGGCTCACCTCCCCGCACGTCCCTCACCCGGGCATCATCTTGTGTCAGCCTGGCATGCCCCCGCATGCAGCCGCCTGCCATGTCCCCGCATGCAGCCGCCTGCCATGTCCCCGCATGCAGCCGCCTGCCATGTCCCCGCATGCAGCCGCCTGCCATGTCCCTCAGCTCTCGTGCATCCTCGTCACCCACGTCCTGTACGCCCCACGCCTGCACATCATGCAATGGTGCATTCCACCTGTGTTTGTGTGCCCTGTGCCTCATGTTGTTTCTTGTGCGTGCCACGCCATTCTCATGTCTCCTGTGCTGTTTCCTGTCCCATTTTTTGTGTCACCCTCCCTTTCTTGTGTCTCCTGTGCCGTTTCTTGGGTTTTCTGTCACATTTTTCATGTCCCCCGCTGTTCCTCGCGTCCCCCGCCATTCCTCGCGTCCCCTGCCATTCCTCACATCCCCCACCGTTCCTCGTGTTCCCTGTCCCGTTCCTCGCTTCCCCCGCCATTCCTGCATGTCCCCCGCCGTTTCTTGTGTCTCCCATCATTTCTCGCGTCCCCCGCTATGTCTCCTGCCGTTGCTTGCTCGCGGGCCTCCCACCATTTCTCGTGTGGTTGGTCAGTGGTCTGACCCAACATGGATGTTGGGGAGCTTACCTATACAGGGCCTTGTGGCCCTCGTGTGAACAGAGGAGGAGGCATTGACAGAGGGGAGGGAGGGATGGAGGAGAAGGGAGTGATGGGGGGAAGGCAAGAACTTAGGCATGGCGAGGTTTGGTTCTTGATCTATACTCGGCAGGTTCCGGACCCAGGCAGCCAAGTGAAACATCGGAACTTGCCGACCTCGGCAACACCTGAAAGTCAAAAAATATCCTAAGTCCCACATACTAATGTCTTCTTGCCTCCCCCCATCACCTCCCTCCACTCCCTTCTCCTCCATCCCTCCATCGATGCCTCCTTCTCCGTTCAGATGAGGGCCATGAGGCCCTGTCTAGGTAAGCTACCCACCATCCATGTCAGGTCAGACCACTGACCAACCACATGAGAAATGGCAGGAGACATACAATGGACAGGACAGGACGTGCGAGAAAGGCAGGGGATGCAGGAACGGCAGGGGAAGCGAGGAACGCTGATACGACCGCTGCATGGCTGTGCATGAAAATTCACTTTTCCCACAGTTTTGTCAATATAAGAATATAATGCTGGCCCCTTCACAAACATATTCTATTGGAACTGATGGTACTACTGGCTACCTAAGAGTGTCTAAATACCACTGGACCACCTTTGGTCATGATCTTGGGAACAGTCACTTTGAGGGCTTAACCAAAACTTGACACAACACTTTATTTCTCAATGGATAAGACCATTGAGGGGACCAGTCATTAATAAGAATATTCTAAGACATATCACCCTATCCAATCACTACTATTGACTATGGACAATCTGAGGGCTTGGGGGACTCATAAGAATGAGCAGGATGCCCAGCATCACAGTGTATGATGTGTGATCACAGATGCCGTGATGCCGATCCGTGTGGCTTACCAGAAATAGACCGAATCCTGGAAACAGGTTCCCGGTCCGTGACGCTTCGGACCCTTGATTGATGACAACCGGGAACTTGATCGAAACATCAATATTGATGCGGACTTCTAGAATGCTCACGAAACGACGTGTTCTTGTCACTCCACTCCACCAGGGTTGGTTGCCCTCTTGACACCTTGGAAATATGCTTAAAAGACCCATGTGAATATTTGGACCATGCCCAAATAACAGATATCCTGGAAACCGATTTGTTATGGACATATCTTGTGATAAACCTTATATATATATTTCATCTCTTGTCTTGTATAAAAACTGTAGTTCCCTGCCATGTACTGTAGATTAGAAAGGCCCCGCAGCCAGATCCAATCCCTCTCTCTCTCTCAGTGATTGATTGAGTGGTTTTATTTTCTAAGTCTCATCCAAAGGGAGTCTCAGTGAACCCTGAGGAAACTCGATCTCATATTAATATTTTATTTGATCAAAACCCTTGATTGTCGACGCGCGACCTTGCAACGACTTTCTACAAAAGACAAACGAGTCTAACTACTTACAAAATAAGTGGTTGAGTTCCCGCCACCCTTGAACTATTTTGTTGAGGAGTTGTGAGGGGTTTTGTGGTGTTTTCGCACTGCGGGCTGCTCATCAAGTCCCATCTTCTCAATGCAACAGGGAACGCGAGGAACTGTGGGGGACGTGCCGGAATGGGACAGGAAACACAAGGAACAGCATAGAACACATGAGAAACGGTGGGGGACATGAAAAATGCGACAGGAAACCCGAGAAATGGCACGGGAGACACGAGATACAGCGGGTGATGCGCAGAAACAGCGGGAGGTGGAGCAGGGCTGTAACTGAGAGATGCACAGGTGACAAGGGAGACCTCGCATGTGTGGGGGATAGGGGGAATGCAGGATGCATCAGTGGCGAGAGGGATGACTCACAAAACTCCATTTTTTTGTACATATTTAGCCTAGCTGAGCATGATATTTGATGCACATTTTCGCATTATAATTTGACTTTTATCAGCTGAGAGTACTTATTTCATAGGAATGAAAGAAAAAAAACTGGTGAATGGGCCACTGCAGAGCACGGCAAATTTCCAAGTTCGATTTAGCTCTCATCAATCATTCAGTGGATTCTGACACCTGCTGGACATTTATACATGTTGCTAGGAGGTCATTTGCCATGTAATAGTGAGTAGTAATATACAGTGTACATATCATGGTCCTTGGTTTGCCCTTGCCTCCTTGCGATGACCGATTATGCATGCCAAATTTGTCTTCCTCTCTGCTGCAGTCTCATTGACAATCGCAAGGTGGTCAGGCATAAGATGCACTTTTGTCCGCGGTATCAGGTAGGCCCTGTGATCGAATCATGAGAGCCACCAACACAGTCTTCTGTGTCAACCCGCGGGAGTCGGCCCACCTGTAATGAATCCGCTGAGTGAAATGACCAAAATAGGTGCCTTTGGTGATGATGAGGAGACTGTTGTAGCGTGTAATGTCGGGAGAAGCCAGGGAAATCCATTCAGATTGTAAAATAAATGTCCTTTTTCTGAATCTTCCAAAAATCTTTCATTGCTCGTCTCACATACTGTACCCCCATATATAAACATTGTCTGGTTTTCGAGCTTGCTGCCATTCACCACTGCCTTGACTTTGACGCCTTCGAAACAGGGATCCAGGAGAACATGTGGTTGTGCTGGTGTCACGGTGAGGTTTGCGAGGCCATCTGGTGCCACAGGAGTCATGGCAGATGGATCCCATGCAGGTGTATATGCCGGGGTTTGACAAGAATTCCACATAGGTGTTCTAGTACTAGTACCAGCAGCGGCACCATTGTATTGTTTCAAAAGTGCAGGGAGCGACACATTTTGGCTGCCTGCCCGAGACTCATATTCCCACAATCTGACGACAGCTGTCAGAATTGTTGAAACTTTTCCATCACGTAGATTAGATTAGATTAGATTATATCACGTGACCTTTACACATCTTCAATTACATACTTATTTGGTTGGTACAAACAGTAGTACGGTATATAAGACCAGGAAACTGTTAATATCAACAAGTTGTCTCTTGACTCTTAACCAGCTCCATCGCTCTTACCAGCCTCAACCGCTCTCACCAGCCTTACCCCTCCAAACCATGTAAGTGATCATAGCGGTATCGTAGAGTACTTCCACTGTAGCTATGTTGCTCAGTACACCTGTGGCTAGCGCCCAGGTGGAACTTCAACAGGTTATGGGCCCCGGATAGCAGAGGGACTTGGGAAACGCTGGCAACAGCGAGTACCTGCCCACTCTACCCTGGTTGGCGAAGAACCGATCGAAAGATCTAGGTTCTGAGTCTTACTTCTTCACATATGAACCTGGGAACGTCATTACGACAAGTACCTGTCATGAGACGTCCCTAAGGGGATTGACCTAGTACACTCCATGTGGAAACGTTGATCACACCTTATACGTTTCTGACATATAAAGGGTTTTCCCGTGACCGCTATTCCTAAAGGGAATATGTCATAAGGAATCATTTAATTGTTTTCTTGAATCATATTCATAACACATCACTGATTGGGAACCCTTTCTTAGATTCATCTAAAATGTCTACCTCGCGCTCCGCCCTCGACTCCATCGCCATCTTCGACGGCATCGACTACCAAAGTTGGGCCGAAAAAATGAAGTCATACCTTCTCCATCAAGGAGTCTGGCGCCTCGTATCCGGCGACATTGAGCGCCCCGACATCAAGGACTTTACGGTCACGGTCTCCACCCCTGCCTCAGCCACTTCGACATCTGCGACTCAACCTCCGGCGGTCACTATCACTGTCGACCATCCTGCCTTCGCCAAGGAAAAGAAGGCCTGGATCAGAGACGACGACATGGCTCAGGGTTCCATCCGTCTCAAAGTCTCCGAAGCAATCAGGAGGCACATCAAGGACGCCTCAACCTCAAAGGAAGCTTGGACGATGTTGAAAGACGCGTATTCGAAGGTCTCCCCCGCCACCATTTTTGGCGACTTCAAGGCTGCTGCCTCCTTCAAGCTCTCGGGTCGCGACCCCGTACCGGAAATCGAGCGCCTCGGATCACTCTTCGCTCGCCTCAGCGACGCGAAGTTCATCGTGCCTGATCTGATGCAGGCTATGATCCTGGCGAGTGCCATCCCTGACGCTTGGTCGTCTCTCTCCACCGCCCTCTTCCAGGTCTACGACGCCGATGACTTCACGTGGCAGGCCGTTGCCGACAGCATCATATCAGAGTACAGGCGCAAGTATGCAATTGGGTCTACTCGGGCGTCCAACGAGCAGGCCCGGAAAATCTCCAGGACTAAGCGAAAGGGGCAAGACCCCAAATGGGAAAAGCAAACAGTGCCGAGTACCTCGCATAACAATGCTGACGAGCAGCCTAACTCGACCAACCCAAGTACCGCTTCTGAAAAGAAGAAGGGAAAGGGACGCTGGCGCAACCAGAAGAAACGCGCCAACAACGCAGACAACGAGTCCGACCAAGCCGAGGAAATGGTCGAGTTCATCGCACCAGCCATTGAGCACATCCCTCGTCGTCCTGCTCCTTGTCCCCTTCCTCCTCGTCAACGTGCCCCTTGCCCTCTCCCTCCTCGTCATGCACCTACCTTCACCACTGTAACGGGCCGCGGGAAAACTACGAGTACCGCGCAGCCTGAATCGGAGAAAATGCAGTCTCTCCTGCAACGCATGAACCCGCCTCCTTCTCAGTACACCGGGCTTCCCTCAGGAAAGCCGTCTGTGTGGAAAAAGAATGAGAGGGTGCGAAGACTCGCCCGAGAGATCGGTGCTCAACCCTCTGGGTCAAACCTCCGTATCTTAGATACCATCATTCCTGACATCGACGAAAGGCCGGCTAAACAGCGTCGCGTAGCCCCGTCGATAGAAGAATCGCTGAAAATGATGGACATCGACCAGGAATGGATGGGGCCGGATGTGTTTGAGGATGAGATAGAACTTGACGGTTCGTCGAAACCCTTTCTTGAACCTTATCAATTGCGGAATGCTAATAATACCTCCCAACAGACGTATAATATATTAGCCAGTACCAGTACAGAGTGCGTAGATCACATTAGCAGTGATCTACATAAAAAATATATTAAACATTTCGCCTCTTGTACACATTGTAAGGAAAAAGAACGCGCGCAATGGATACTAGATTCTGGCGCCTCTTTACACTTCACCTATGAGTTTAAGGACTTCGCATATTATAGACCTCTCACGGTCAAGCGATTCGTCCAAACTGCAGCTAAAGGGAAGAAACTGGAAATACTCGGAGTTGGGGCCGTTCCAGTACGGCACACCCTAAATGGGGAAATAAAAACCCATCTTCTCAGACCGGTGTTCTACATCCCGGACATGGACACACGCCTATTGTCCCTAGGCGTCTTCCTTAACCATGGTTACAAAGTAGACGGGACTTGTGGAGAAATTAACATCTCCAAAGGGCTGAGCAAAATCCAGTTTTCGCCCCACATCCTTGGTCAAACCATTTACTGGTTAGACACTGAAATACGCTATGACCAGATCCATGCGATCTCGAGCGAAATCACTGTTGAAACATGGCACAAGCGCCTTGGTCACCCAAATGATCAAGCACTCCGAAAGATTCCCACCAGTACCAAAGGGGTACCTGAAACACTAGTACGTGAGAAATCACAGGAAAGTTGCACAGGTTGCCTCAAAGGGAAAATGCCAAATCAGTCATATCCAAATTCGATAACAAGGGCAACAAAAACCTTTGATCTGATCCATTCCGATCTTAAACAAATATCCACGGCATCATACCACAAATATAAATATTTCCTTACGTTTTTGGACGATTTTTCATCCCACGTCTGGGTCATCTTGCTTAGGAAGAAGTCGGATGCTGTCATGGCACTACGACAATTCCTTGCGATGATCCAGAATCAATTCGCCGCCACTCCTAAGAAATGGCGAGTTGATGGAGGTGGAGAATTTAACGAATACAAGGATGTACTTGCCGATCATGGAATTCTGATCGACATCACGCTCCCGTATCAGCACCAGCAGAACGGTCGAGCAGAACGGATAAATCGAACCCTGTGGGAGAAATCTCAGGCCTTGCGCTTCGACGCGTGCTTACCACCTATGTGGTGGGAATTCTGTTTGGAACATGCAGCTTTTCTCTACAACAGAACCCCCATGCAGCGTCTCGAATGGAATACCCCTTACTTCAGGGTGACCAATGAGATCCCCGATATGTCAAGCATCAGAGTCTTCAGATGTCAGGCATATGTGTATATCCCAAAAGAAAAACGTAGAAATTCCCTGGAGTCTAGATCTCGATTGATGATTTATCTCGGATCAAAGCCAGGGGTCAAAGGATACCGTTTTATGGATCCTGAGACTAATACAATTTTCATGGGTGGGAAAGCTATCTTTGATGAAAGCAAGTACCCTAGATGCCACATCGACCCTTTGCCAGAGAACCATCCAGAAATGGAAAACCCAGAACCGGCTGATGAGTTTGAGGACCTCATCCCCGGAAACGATGACAATGACAGTCATTACGAAAAACCTCACGACCCTGTTCCCACTGGACAGGATCACCCTGAATCAGACGATGATTTGCCGCGTAGCGAACCCAATGACGAGCCACGAGTACCCACTCCAGAGCCCGAGCAAGTACCAGATCGACCGATCAGGGAACGACGAGTTCGGAGAATGCCAGACAGCATCTATGGGGAAGACACCCCTGCTTCTGATCTTGAAAAAATGGGTCGAAGACGTAGACTGGGCGGTCAAACGGCATGGATGAACGATCTCCTAATGGAGGCAATCTCCATCCAAGTAGGCATCATCGAAATGTCACACAAAGACATATACTCTCTTCCGAACAAAGAAGATTGGTATGCGGCAGAACGAAAAGAGCTAGACATGCTCAAAAGCCGCGGGGTGATCACGGAGTTAGTACCCCTACCTACAGGGAGGAAAGCTCTAAGGAACAAATGGGTTTACAACGAAAAATCCGATGGGCGTTTGAAAGCGCGCCTTGTTGCAAAAGGTTTCTCACAGGTAGAAGGGATTGACTTCGATCAGATCTTCTCACCAGTAGTGAGATACGAGACAGTCCGATTGATTCTGGCATTGACAGCCCTTGAAGGGTGGTTCATGACACTCTTGGACGTCTCAGCAGCCTTCCTCTATGGAACACTCCGTGAGGTAATTTACATGCGACAGCCTGAGGGCTACATAGTAAAAGGGAAAGAAAACCTCGTGTACCGACTATACAAAGCCCTATACGGACTCAAGCAGGCCGCATTAGCCTGGTGGAGGGAACTCGATTCCTCCATGAAAAAGCTCGGCTTTGCCCGGCTTCACTCCGATGCGGGAGTTTTCATTCACACAAGTACCAAAGGGGAAACTGTGATCGCCGTCATTTATGTCGATGACTCTGCTTTTCTCGGCACAAACCGGGAATACACGCTGGAAAAGAAGAAGGCCTTCATGACAACATGGGAATGTAGGGATCTAGGCCACCTAGTCCCTGATGGGGAACCAAAAGAATTTCTCTCTATCCAAATAAGGCAACGTGGGAAGCGGATCTTCATTGATCAAGTACCCTACCTTGAGAAAATTCTCGCACGCATGGGGATGAGCGAATCT
Source organism: Entoloma clypeatum (assembly GCA_963565915.1). Taxonomy (NCBI): domain Eukaryota; kingdom Fungi; phylum Basidiomycota; class Agaricomycetes; order Agaricales; family Entolomataceae; genus Entoloma; species Entoloma clypeatum. The sequence continues at coordinate 925,661 of OY751494.1, forward strand.
AATGCCACCCATACCCCACTCCCGACGGGCTACAAACCCATGAAGTCTGAAGATGAACCCAATGCGGAACTCAGATCCAAGTACCAATCCGTCATCTGGTCACTATTGTACTTAATGATCGGGACAAGACCTGACATTTGTTTCGCCGTAATCAAAATGTCCCAATTCTCTGCAAACCCTACCAAACGCCATTTAGAAGTGGCAAGGGATATTTGCAGGTATTTGAAGGCGACAAAAAATTACGCGATCATGTACGATGGTGATTCTGGGAAAGGAATCTACGCATTCACAGACTCCGATTGGGCGTCAGACGAAAACACCAGAAAGTCCACCACTGGTTACTTCGTATCGCTGGCATCTGGAGCAGTAACATGGGTTTCATCGGCGCAAAAAACCATTGCCCTCTCTTCCACGGAAGCAGAATACATGGCGCTATCAGATTGCAGTCGCGCAGTGACATGGCTTAGAAGCATGCTTGCCGAACTTGGGATGCAGATCGGATCAGTCCCGATCTATGGAGATAACAATGGCTCCGTCTTTATCGCATCCAACCCTGTAACTGAAAAGCGGTCCAAGCACATTGACGTGCGATTCCACTTCGTCAGAGAAAAAGTATCCGAAGGCATCATTACGGTCGAATTCATCGAAGGAGTGAATAACCCTGCAGACCTTTTAACTAAGAATCTGGGGAAAGTCCTCTTTAGCAAGTTTATCCCGTACTTTGGATTACTTAAAAACTAGACGAAAGAGTACCTATATGGGAAAAAGTAAGATGTATTTAGAAGTATGTACTAAATATGGGGGGGTGTTGAAACTTTTCCCATCACGTAGATTAGATTAGATTAGATTACATCACATGACCTTTACATATCTTCATTACATACTTGTTTGGTTGGTACAAACAGTAGTACGGTATATAAGACCAGGAAACTGTTAATATCAACAAGTTGTCTCTTGACTCTTAACCAGCTCCATCGCTCTTACCAGCCTCAACTGCTCTCACCAGCCTTACCCCTCCAAACCATGTAAGTGATCATAGCGGTATCGTAGAGTACTTCCACTGTAGCTATGTTGCTCAGTACACCTGTGGCTAGCGCCCAGGTGGAACTTCAACAAGAATGAAACATGAGCCTTCGTAGTTTGCCTACACACTGGCTATGGGGATCAACCTCCACGATATTGCATAAGTCGAAAATGTCCCTGGAAAACGGGTTGTTGGGATCGTAGTTATTAAATTGAACTTTGGCCTTCAATCGGCCAGTGGGGTTGGTTGCATCACCAATAATCTCTATAATGGTTACAACACGTCCCTTCCATGCATGGCCTTGCTTTTGGATATAAACACTTTTGCCTATTGTCGGCGTCTTCCTCACTGTTCCACAAGGGACCTCAGGCATCATGTCTACTTCACCCGCAGCAAGTATGGATGGCCCTAGAGTGAGTGGCTGCATAGGTTCCTGCGGTGCAAGCTGCGAAGGAGGTTGCCAAGAAATAGCATTGTTCCGGTGCACCGTGAAAGTCTAGGAAGGATGAGCATATAGTATACATGTGACACAGTCACCAACATTGATCGATTCCGACTCGCCTCCATAAATGATGCTTTCTGCAGCGATGCCGGTACTATCGAGAACCATCATATTATTGTCTTCGACTTTGACCGCCCAACCTGTCCTATCTTTCAAAGCACCTGGGAGGACCTTGATGAAATCCCCGACACTGAAAGTTTTGCGGAGGTAGTTTTGTGGTAGGTCAATAATATAATCCAAATCCTCGAGAGCGATGTTGATATGGGTAGAACACACCTCACATACAACACCCGTTTTACCATGAAAGCAACCTAAGATCACTGATACCTTGTCGTGCGATACGAATTCCCATTCTAGAATCTGGGGAAATGGCGCGTCCATGATTTTAGGGTGTTTGCTTGCAAGAACAGGCAATAAAGTTCGGTTGGCATGAAGACAAGGGACATGCACACCGAATAAGGGCTGACGTCCTTGACCAGGAGCCCGTGATTGAATGTACGGCCTTCATAAATGAAGGTTTTGCCAATCAAGCAAGGTTCAGAGCTGTCGTGCATAATATGTCATCCATTGCCATTAATATTGAACAGTGCAGGAGTTGGGCGCTGATTTGTTCGAGGACGCAGGCATTTTAAACCAAACACGTCCAGTAACAACTGCAAATGAGGAACCAAAAAGATACTTAACCCACCATCTGGCTTCTTGTTGGAAACATAACCGACCTCCCCTCTGTATGTTCCTCAAAGAACGCGTACCCATTGACCTTCCTCAATATCTTCATGGCCTTTCTGTGGTGGAGTTAATGCCACAACACGATCTTCGATAGGTATATTCATGGTGATGAGGCCACCCTTTTCATGGAGGATTCCAGGTGTTATGCGTAAAAGGTCACAGACCTTTGCTGACATCACCCCCTCGATGTAAATATATCCTGGGCAGTGTGGAGACTGGAAGGCTGATCGTATCTCGTGTTCTTCGGTCACCATTTGTAAAAGTGTGTAAATCGCCTCATATTCTAATCCATGCTAAACAGAAAGGGACTGTGAGATAACAGCAATAAAAACAAGGAAAATAGCAACACGTACATGGCACTTGACACGAAACACAGGCCAGAATTTATCTGGTATGCATTCGACCATGGGCTGCAATCGCATCCTCATAGGAGCAGCATTCTCGGCCAGTAGCTCCCACACCCGGCTGGATTCTCCCTGCCTCTCGTCTGGATGATCTGTGACGCGTTTGTCCAATTGACTGCGAGAGATAGCGTGCTCCATAAATCTAACCCATTCTTCTTCTGTGTTTACTTGTTGATATTCCTCCAATGTATGAGCACCTGCGGGAGGATTGACCACATACCGAACATCTTCATCGGCCACAACAAATTCTGGTAGAGACAATGAGAGATGATTGTACATTGGAGGGTTTGGGTATATTACCATCATCACTGGTCTCATCTGCTGAGTTGTCCTCCCTCTCATCAACTGCGGCTTCAACGTCGATGGATCCTGGCATAATGTCGACACAGCTAACCATGTTAATCAGTCAGACTGGAGATGCAATGCGCTCTGCACATGTGGTGTTCCAATACTTCAGTAGCCACAATCCAGTACTAATGTACTGATGTACTGACAACAAATCAAGACTTACCCGTTCGTGGACTTGGAAGGAGGAAAGCGTCACGTGTTGGATGAGCAAAATTTCCTAAAATGGGCCCCCAGTTATGTTTAACTGGGAGCGGTTGAGGTTGCCTTGAGTCAAAGGGAAGCGCCAATGGATTTCTCACTGTCTTCTCTTGACTTCAAATGACAACATCGCTAGAACCAAGAGATATAGTGACTCATAGACTTAGCATGCAATGTAATAGATACAATGAATAGAAGAATTGATTATACTCTACTACCTATAAGAATGTATTGATCTCTCTGATCCTCTTCGTGACCACCACCGCTCTCTGCTATGTGCCACTTATCCAACCAGATTGACGACCAGTGCAGTGTCTACTCACGTGTTATGATCATATTTTCACTTTTTACTTTATCTTATCTTATCTCGATCTTATCTTAGCTTATCTACATCATATCATACATGAGGACATCTTATCATTATCGCGCAGCATGACGCTGCCGCAACGCAGCCTCATGGAATTTACATATATAAGTAGGGTACTTTCACTTGTATTCGATAGCTTGTTCTCTTGAGATTCCCGCTGGGTCTCTTGGCAATACAGTTCTCTTATCATCTTTCCACTTCGTTCCTAAGTTTGGGCTCGCGACGTCGTTTGACTTAGCATCGCCTCAACAGAAGAACAAGCTCTTTCTACTCGCCCGCCCAAACACACACTCCCCACTCCATCATCACTATCCCCGCCGTTTCGCACTTTTGCGTTAAAAGTCGCACTTCGTTATTACACACGGACCCTAGCATTAAGGGGGATCTCCCAGACTTCAGGTATAAGAAGAGAAACGCTTGGTGCACCCACTATATCTAGCGTTGCCGTTTGAGACACATAGGGAAATGTTGAGCCCGTCCCGTGTCGAGGTGACCAAAGGCCGACGCAACTAACCTTCGGGAAAGCTGCTGGCGTGTGTGACAGTTGGAGAGAGCAGACCGTACACGTCTAGATCACAAAAGGTGTTCCAACCCCCGACCCTATTTCAGGATATCGACCAGTCCAGCGCGTGTAGGGGATCTGACCGCGTGGACTTCATTTTTCCTAGATCTTCCTTTGCTCGGGTAAATCGGCTACCTGGGTAAACAGATCACTCTTTGGGTTTTTTCTTTTAGATTTTTTCTCGCCTAAGCGTTAGAACAGGGTCGCGCGCCCAACGCAAGATACTACTGTTCAGAAAACAACCACTCCCCCTCACCACACCATCATGGCCAAAGGCACCAACGCCCAATTCGACGAAGAATTTGAACAACACCACGCACCATCACCCTTACCTCCGATACCACTGTTCAATCACCCCCCCCCCACAAAACAACAATCGTGGAAGGAAATTAGAAGTCGCCGCGGATCCCGGCAAATACAATGGATCCAAAGCAATGTTCACAGTATGGTGGACTAAGATGCTCGCATGGCTCAGGGTAAACCGAGAGCTATTCAATGGAGAGGAAGAAGTGTGCATTGCAGTGTGGTCGCGATTGGACGGTCCCACGGCAGGAGTTTATGGGGAAACCCGTTTGAATCAATGTATGGAATCAGAAGATTGGCCAACGTACCGAGAGCTAGTCAGTGAAATCACAACAAGGTTTCGTCCCACCACTGAGATCGAATGGGCCCGATCCAAAATCGAGAGCTTTAAGCAAGGTTCAATGAAGACCGATGATTGGATTACGCAATTCAGGACCCTGGTGATCAAGGGCAAGATCGAGGAAAGGCACGGTGTAACCCTTTTGGAAAGGAATGCCAAGGAATCTATCATGCAACAACTCTTCCAGCAAGGGAGGAGAAAGTCCACGGTGCAGGGCACCTGTGAAGAAATTTTGGCAATCGGCAGAGTGGAAGAGACCTTCGCAGCAAGACCAGGCATGAGGACTGGCAATAACTTTGGACAACAACGTAACACATGGGGCAATCGGCCCGCATACGGACAGCAGCAGCAACAGAGGCCCTTTGGGCAACAACAGAATGGGGGGTACCGTCCTCAACAGCAAAACGGTCAACAACAACAGCAGCAACCACGACGGGACCCAAATGCAATGGACGTCGATAGGAACCAGAGATGCGCTCCTGGTAATTGTTATAACTGCGGCGGACAGGGGCATTTTGCCCGAGATTGCAAACGACCGCAGCGCAGGGTGCAAGCGGCAATGATCGAACAAATCGACGAACAAGAGGAGGAGGAAATTTTGAGACAAATCAACGCGAGGCGTCAAGCGCGTCAAGCCACGAATGGACAAATGGGTGTGAATAGCGCGCCTGCGCTGAATCCCAATGGACAAGCTGCAGGGCAGCAGGGTTTTGTGAACGTCAACCAGTAATCCCCCCGCTGGCTCTGACAAATCGATATGAACAATTGCCTATAGACTCTTACATATATAAAGACACTGTAAATTCTTGGTTTCAAAAGCTTACGGACGCAGCAGTTACATACAATAAAATACTATTGGACAAACCCAAAAAGGTAAAAACCCAAAAAAATAGCACAGATGATTCGGACTTAGATACGCTTGTAAACTATATCATTGGGGAGCCCTCGGCAACAAGGCTTGGTTTGTCCCCTACGGATGAATGCTTAATTCCCTGTTGCGAAGAATCAGATAACTTAACTAGGCAAACGGACTCTATGGGGGAACCATCTTTTATTCGATCCGCTTCTTTGGAAAAGGAGCTCATGATGAAAATCATGCTGGAAACGTTGCAGGACAAACGCACATTTGATGTTGAAGCATTATTAGACTCAGGGGTGACAGGGATGTTCATAGATCTGGACTTCGCCAAAAGGAACAACATTAAATTAAGGGAACTACCTTTCCCCATTCGGGTCTACAATGTTGATGGCACACTTAACCAAGGAGGTTCGATCACGCATGAAGCAGTCATGGCTATGCGGTATAAAGGACACGTGGAGATAGCAGTGTTTGAAGCATGCAACCTAGGAAAAGCTAAAATTATTGTTGGACATACTTGGCTAAAACGTCATAATCCAGAAATCGATTGGGAAAAAGCGGAAATTAAATTATCCAGATGTCCAGAAGAATGTGGCATGCGTCGAACACATTACTTAAATAAAACCGCAAGGACCAGATGGGGTGGAAGAATGGAAGAAGTAGTAGAAGGAAATGAGGAAGAAGTGAAGGAGGAAGTAATCCACATGCTCAGGGCAGCTAAGAGAGAACCCTCAGATGAAGTACCGGCAGAACAGGTTGTCCCCCAGAAATATCACAAATATCTATCAGTCTTTGAAAAGAAAGCATCGGAGAGATTACCAGTCAGGAAACCATGGGATCACGCTATAGACTTAAAACCGGATTTCGTACCAAGAAAGGCCAAAGTCTATCCCCTGTCACCAGATGAAAGGAAAGAAGTATCTGAATTTGTAAACGATCAATTACGCAAAGGATATATTCGACCTACCAAGTCACCACAAACTTCGCCAGTATTCTTTATACCCAAAAAAGACGGAAAGAAACGAATGGTACAGGATTACCGACATATTAACAGCTGGACCGTTCGCAATAACTATCCACTTCTGTTGATTCCGGAATTGATCGATAAATTAAAGGGAAAGAAAAAGTTTACCAAAATGGACCTCAGATGGGGGTATAACAATGTACGCATCAAAGAAGGAGACAAGTGGAAAGCGGCATTTACAACCCCAGAACCAACAGTTATGTTCTTCGGATTAAATAATTCCCCAAGCACGTTTCAAACCATGATGAACGACATATTTAGAGACTTGATTGATCAAGGAGACGTAGTTATCTATATTGACAATATATTGGTAGCAACTGAAGGAGAAAAAGGACACAGTGAAATCGTGGAGGAAATTCTAAAAAGATTACGGGAAAACGACTTATTCTTAAAACCGGGAAAATGTTTCTTTGACAGAGACGAAATAGAGTTCTTAGGGTTAATTATTGGGAAAGACGGAATTCGAATGGATCCTTCAAAAGTAGACGCCATCAAACAATGGCCGAAACCAACGAAAGTCAAAGAAGTCCAGTCGTTTCTAGGATTGGCCAATTTCTATTGAAGATTTGTCAAAGACTTCTCTAAAGTGGCAGGGCCATTACATAAATTAACAAGGAAAGAAACAATCTGGAATTGGAAAGAGGAACAGGAGGAAGCGTTTGATATGCTAAAAAAATTATTTATGAAAGCACCTATATTAGTATCTCCCGATCCGGATCGGAAGTTGAGAGTAGAATCAGACGCATCGGACTTTGCTACAGGAGCAATTCTATCTATGGAATGCGAGGATGAGAAATGGAGGCCATGTGCATTTCTATCTAAAGGATTGAATGACGTAGAATGAAATTACGATGTACACGATAAAGAAATGCTGGGCATAATTCGAGCGCTGGAAGCATGGAGACACCACCTTGAAGGAGCCAAACATGAGGTTGAGATCTGGACCGATCATAAAAACCTCGAGTACTTCATGCAGGGACAAAAGCTTAATCGCAGACAAGCACGCTGGGCGTTGTATCTAACACGTTTCAATTTCAAATTAATACACAAGGCTGGCACCTCAATGGGAAAGGCGGATGCTCTTTTGAGAAGGGTCGATCATAGAAAGGGGGTGGAAAATGACAACGAAGACGTAACATTATTAAAACCTGAATACTTCCACTTGCGAGCAATGGATCGAGGTCACATACTTATTGATGGACAAGAAAGTAAACTATTAAAACGCATCAGGGATGCCAAGGAGTTTGATGAACAAGTGTTGAAAGCAGTGGAAGAGTTAAAAAAAACAAACACCAAAACATTGCGCGCAGATGAATGGCACGAAGAGCAGGGACTCTGGTTACATCGAGGAAAAGTTTATGTTCCGAAAAGTCAGGAACTCAGGGAGGAAATAATTAAATTACACCATGACAACCCAGTTGCAGGACACCCAGGGCAGTGGAAAACCCTGGAATTGGTTACGCGTAATTATTGGTGGCCTAGTATTACAAACATGGTCAAAGCATACATCAAGGGCTGCGACAGATGTCAACGATCAAAAAACGTGCCTCAACTGCTAGCCGGTAAATTAAAAGCAAACACGGAACATGCAGGACCATGGAAACATGTTACAGCAGATTTTATCATAGGACTCCCAGAAGCTCAGGGGTACAACACAGTATTAGTTGTGGCTTGCAGATCGACAAAGCAATCACACTTTATCAAAACACGCGATGAAGTCTCAGCAGAGGGATTAGCTAAACTATATCGGGACGAAGTCTGGAAACTTCATGGACTGCCAGAATCGTTAACGTCAGACCGAGGACCACAATTTGCGGCAATATTTATGAAGGAACTAAATAAAATATTGGGGATCACAACTAAATTATCAACGGCGTATCATCCACAAACAGACGGACAGACAGAACGCATTAACCAGGAGTTGGAGCAATATCTAAGATCATTTATTTCCCATCGGCAAACAGATTGGCCCGAATGGATGGCAACCGCGGAGTTCGCCTATAATAATAAAATTCACACGGCAACTCAGTTTTCACCGTTCTATGTAAATTATGGGTTTAACCCTAGGATGGGCGTAGAACCTCGGAGGGCAGAAAAGTCAGAACCGGCAAAAGAATTCGCAGAGCGAATGAAGAAGATTCATGAGGAGGCAGAAGCAGCGCTAGTAAAAGCACGAGAAGAGATGGAACGGTATGCAAACCTGAAACGGGGTGATGCACCAGTTTACAAAGTTGGCGACAAAGTTTGGTTATCGACTAAAGACCTAAAGTTGAACCGACCCTTAAAGAAACTTGCCAAATGATGGATTGGACCCTATACCATAACCCAAATCATTTCGTCACACGCTGTAGAACTTAAATTACCAAAAACTTGGAAAATCCACCCGGTCATCAATGTATCACAGGTCCGATTATTTAAAGAACCACTATTTATATCACAAAGGGTGCAGGCACCAAACCCGATAGTTATCAATGGCGAAGAGGAGTACGATGTCGCTAAAGTTATCGACTCAAGGTTGAAGAGAGGGAAGCTGGAATATTTAGTGCAATGGGAGGGTCTGACTCAGGACCACAACACGTGGGAACCCGAGGATCACCTAGAACATGCCAAGGAAGCGGTGGAGGACTTCTTTAAATTAAACCCGAATGCACCCCGGCGCTTACGCGCAAACATCTTTGAAGGATTGGAATTTAAACCATATGAGAATTTCACGGACACCCCGAACGACATCATATCTCACCTGGAAGTCGAGATCTAGAAAGGGGGTAATGTTATGATCGTATTTCACTTTTTACTTTATCTTATCTTATCTCGATCTTATCTTATCTACATCATATCATACATGAGGACATCTTATCATTATCGCGCAGCATGATGCTGCCACAACGCAGCCTCATGGAATTTACATATATAAGTAGGGTACTTTCACTTGTATTCGATAGCTTGTTCTCTTGAGATTCCCGCTGGGTCTCTTGGCAATACAGTTCTCTTATCATCTTTCCACTTCGTTCCTAAGTTTGGGCTCGCGACGTTGTTTGACTTAGCGTCGCCTCAACACTACACTAGTTACATGCAGTATTTATACTTATAGAAATGCACACAGACCAACTACGAGCTAGTAACGCTATTGGCTAGAACATGATGGAACATCTCTGGTACACAGCATCAAGGCTGTGGTGCGCAGCATTCTGAGTCAAAGATGTTGAAACTTTTCCCATCACGTAGATTAGATTAGATTAGATTACATCACGTGACCTTTACATATCTTCATTACATACTTGTTTGGTTGGTACAAACAGTAGTACGGTATATAAGACCAGGAAACTGTCAATATCAACAAGTTGTCTCTTGACTCTTAACCAGCTCCATCGCTCTCACCAGCCTCAACCGCTCTCACCAGCCTTACCCCCCTCCAAACCATGTAAGTGACTATAGCGGTATCGTAGAGTACTTCCACTGTAGCCGTGTTGCTCAGTACACCTGTGGCTAGCGCCCAGGTGGAACTTCAACAGGTTATGGGCCCCGGATAGCAGAGGGACTTGGGAAACGCTGGCAACAGCGAGTACCTGCCCACTCTACCCTGGTTGGCAAGGAACCGATCGAAAGATCTAGGTTCTGAGTCATACTTCTTCACATATGAACCTGGGAACGTCATTACGACAAGTACCTGTCATGAGACGTCCCTAAGGGGATTGACCTAGTACACTCCATGTGGAAACGTTGATTGCACCTTATACATTTCTGACATATAAAGGGTTTTTCCCGTGACCGCTATTCCTAAAGGGAATATGTCATAAGGAATCATTTAATTGTTTTCTTGAATCATATTCATAACACATCACTGATTGGGAAACCTTTTTTAGATTCATCTAAAAATGTCTACTTCTCGCTCTGCTCTTGACACCATCACCCCCTTTGACGGCATCGACTACCAAAGTTGGGCCGAGAAGATGAAATCCTACCTCCTCCATCAAGGAGTTTGGCGCCTCGTTTCTGGCGACATCACCCGCCCTGTGATCGCCGACTTCACCACCACGGTCTCCACCCCTGGTGCCACCGCTGCCGCCCCCCCTGTGCTTGCTACTACAGTCGACCAGCCCGGCTTCCGCAAGGAAGAAAAAGCCTGGATCAGGGACGACGACGTAGCGCTCGGGGCGATACGCCTGAAGGTTTCTGAGGCGATCAGACGCCACATCAAGGACAGCACCTCGGCACTTGGCGCATGGAAAACGCTGAAAGATGCCTACTCCAAGGTATCCCCAGCCGTCATCTTCGGCGATTTCAAGGCCGCCGCCACCTACAAACTGTCTGGACGCGACCCAGTACCTGAAATTGAACGCCTGGGGTCTCTCTTCGCCCGGCTCGCCGATTCAAGCTTTGTCGTTCCCGACCTGATGCAGGCAATGATCCTGGCCAATGCAATTCCCGACGCCTGGTCGTCACTTTCCACCGCCCTTTTCCAGGTCTACGACGCCGATGATTTCACCTACAAAGCCGTCGCCGAAAGCATCATCTCTGAATACCGGCGCAAGTATGCGGTTGGGTCTACTCGTGCGTCCAATGAGCAGGCCCGGAAAATCTCCGGGACAAAGCGTAAGGGGCAGGACCCCAAATGGGAAAGGCAGCAAAAGCCAAGTACCTCGCAGAACGATGCTGACGAGCAGCCCAACTCGGCCGACCCAAGTACCGCTTCTGAGAAGAAGAAGGGAAAGGGACGTTGGCGCAATCAGAAGAAAAGGGCTAACAATGCGGACAACACGTCCGATCATGTGGAAGAAACAGTTGAGTTCGTTGCTCCTGCTATTCACTTCCCCCCTCTTCCGGCACCGTCCTTCACAACCGTCACTGGTCGCGGGAAAACGATAAGTACCGCGCAGCCCGATTCCGGAAAAATGCAGTCGCTCCTGCAACGCATGAACCCCCCTCCATCACAGTACACCGGGCTTCCTTCTGGAAAACCATCCGTGTGGAAAAAGAACGACCATGTCCGCAAACTCGCGCGCGGCATTGGTGCTCGCCCCTCAGGATCGAATCTTCGTATCCTAGATACCATCATCCCTGACATCGACGAAAGGCCGGCTAAACAGCGTCACGTAGCCCCGTCGATAGAAGAATCACTGAACACTGAAGATGATGGACATAGACCATCAAAGCGAGCGGATGGGGCCGGAACAATTCGAAGACGGGCTGATCGAACTTGACGGTTCGTCACATTCTTCTCTCAAACTTGACCAAATGGGAAATGCTAATAATCACGCACAGACGTTTGAATATATATTAGCCAGTACCGATGCAGATAGTATAGATCTCTTTAGCGATGATCTGTACAAAAAATATACCAAACATTTTGCGTCCTGCACACACTGCAAAGAGAGAGAACGCGCTCAGTGGATCTTAGATTCCGGCGCATCATTACACTTTACCCATGAGTTTAAAGACTTCGCGTACTACAGGCCTCTCAAGGCTAAGCGATTCGTCCAAACAGCTGCAAAGGGAAAGAAACTGGAAATTCTTGGAGTTGGAGCCGTTCCAGTACGGCATACCCTAAATGGGGAAATAAAAACCCATCTTCTCCGACCTGTATTCTACATTCCGGACATGGACACATGCCTATTGTCCCTAGGCGTCTTCCTTAATCACGGGTACAAAGTAGACGGAATGCGTGGAGAAATTAACATCTCCAAAGGACAGAACAAAATACAGTTCTCGCCTCACATTCTCGGACAAACCATTTACTGGTTAGACACTGAAATACGCTATGACCAAATCCACGCGATCTCTAGCGAAATCACTGTTGAAACCTGGCATAAACGCCTTGGCCACCCAAATGACCAAGCACTCAATAAAATTCCCACTAGTACCAAAGGAGTACCCAAAATGTTAGTACGTGAGAAATCACAGGAAAGCTGCACAGGGTGTCTAAAAGGGAAAATGCCAAATCAATCTTATCCTAACTCGATGACAAGGGCTGTCAAACCCTTTGATTTGATCCATTCGGATTTAAAGCAGATATCCACGGCATCGTACCACAAGTACAAATATTTCCTTACCTTTTTGGACGATTTTTCATCCCATGTCTGGGTCGTCTTGCTTAGGAAGAAGTCAGGCGCCATCACGGCGCTGAAACAATTCCTTGCGATGATCCAGAATCAATTTGCCGCTACCCCTAAAAAGTGGCGGGTTGATGGAGGTGGAGAATTTGACGAATACAAGGATGTACTTGCCGATCATGGAATTCTGATCGATGTCACGCTCCCATATCAGCACCAGCAGAATGGTAGAGCAGAAAGGATCAATCGAACACTATGGGAAAAATCTCAGGCATTGCGCTTCGATGCATGCTTACCGCCCATGTGGTGGGAATTCTGTTTGGAACACGCAGCATTTCTCTACAACAGAACCCCCATGCAGCGTCTTGAATGGAAAACCCCTTACTTCAGGGTGACCAATGAGATCCCCGACATGTCTAGTGTCAGAGTATTTGGATGTCAGGCATATGTATATATCCCAAAGGAGAAACGTAGGAACTCCCTGGAATCAAGATCCCGATTGATGATTTATCTCGGATCGAAACCAGGGGTCAAAGGATACCGCTTCATGGATCCTGAGACCAACACGATTTTCATGGGCGGGAAAGCTATCTTTGATGAAAGCAAGTACCCTAGATGCCACATTGACCCATTGCCAGAAAACCACCCAGAAATGGAAAACCCAGAGCCGGCTGATGAGTTTGAGGATCTCATTCCCGGCAGCAATGATGACGATAGTCACAACAAAACACCTCATATCCCAGTTCCCATTGAACAGGATCAACCTGAATCAGACAACGAACTGCCTGCCAGTGAGCCTGATGACAAACCGCGAGTACCCACCCGGAACCCAAGCAAGTACCAG
>OY751494.1:939414-978408 GCA_963565915.1 Entoloma clypeatum
GCTCCCGCGCTGACTCGCTTTCCGCAGCTGTCTGACTCATTCCGCAGTCAGCTTACTCATTAGTGCATAGCCTTCCGCAGTCGCCTTACTCATGCGCACTGCCTTCCGCAGTTACTGACTCATTCGCTACCGCTCATAGTCAGTACTATATAAACCTCATGTACCATAGCTACACTCCTTAGATTTAGCAATCACATTGCTCTTCGCCTTTCCATCTTCCTGCATACTCTGCCCGAACCTTGGAACGGTTTGTTACGCATAACAAACCCTACCCCTCGCAGCCATCCTCCTTGCTGATGATCCAGCTGTCCTCCCCGCTGGTAGTCCAGCCGTCTTCCCTGCTGATAACTCAACTGTCCTGTTCACCACCACGTCATATACTTGATATGTCTGCTTCTTGTTCACAATTAGCCTACTTTTAGTTATCTTGTTGAGCTTTCTTAAGATGGTTTGTTGCAAGTTATCAACCCCTTTACCAGCGCATGTGACACGACGCCCCACCTCAGGTGTTTCCATGTATGAATCCTACCCCGTTGGCGGTGGGCGGGCACATGTATTCCATCATAATGATATCAAGGCGTACATTATTGCTACATTCGATGAACATGTCGATATGTCGACATACACTTTCAAATTTGTCGACCACCTCAAACATGCAAACATCAATTCACAGTATCCGGTCAACAAATATTATATACATACTAGATTTCCAATCTCAGAACTAGCATCGTACATAGCTGTTAATGTACTTCAGAAACTGATGTGCAACCATGGTGTAAGAATAACCGCCCGGTCCACAAGGGCGGATCTTATTGGAGAGGTGGAGGTGTCTGTCGCCCGCGTAGAACTTATCGTCCAGTCTAGGATAGCGTTGTTGTTGTTCTGATGATCTACTCTACATGTATGTCTACGACACCTGACTGCTGGATCATGTGACAGTCGGAGTCGTGCCCCGGGCACTACTCCAGGTTCCCCTCTTCTTCATGGCGGCGTCCTCGTCGCCTTTCCGAGACCCTCTCGGCGATTGTCCCACCTTTCAACTCTGTCTCGCTGTTCCCGTCCTTTGCCTCTTCCTCTGTCTGGAATGGTGTCTTGAGGGTGCCAGTCTTCTTCGGCCTCCGAGGCTTGCTTGGTTGACCGATCCCCGCTTTTGTCTTTGTCGTCTCCCTTCCTTTCCGTCCTTCCTCTCCCTGGCCTCCTTGTTCTTCCTCCAGCTTCTCCCTCGTTCGTTCCATTTTGGCCAACTCTGTTCCGTCTCTTGGCGTAAACCTCCGCAGTCTTCTGGCGTGGTATGAGCCTGGTAGCTCTGCTCCGTTGAGGTCTTCTACCGTGTAGGAGTTAAGCTTCCGGTCCTTCACCCGACGGGGTTCAGACCACATGGGTGTGAGCTTGCGGTCGTTGCTGACTGTGTGGGTTAAATCATTTCTATAGACCTGTACGAGCTCTCCCTTTTTGAATTCCACGGGTTCCCCTTGTGTTTCGAGTATCTTTCGGTCGAACGCTTCTTTGCGTTGAAGTGCATGGTGTACGCTTTCCGCGTGACCGTCGAGCCGTTGTTGTTCTGCGTAGGCCATGTGTATGTCAACATCCTCAGGTTCGAGAATGGATGTGCTTAGCTTAGCGGGTGTTCTCGTTGTGTTGACTACTGTCCCGAGGAGGAGTTCTTTTGGTGTGAACTTGAGCGCCGGTAGGATTCTCCAGTTCAGTATCCGTATGGCCTCGTCAAAGTGGTCCGGCCAGCTTCTTGGCACATTCTCCCAACTCGTTGTCCTCCATCCATCCTCTCCAAGTTCTGGCGCGCAAAGTCTCGCCAACACGTACAGTAGAAGTTTGTTGGTCCCCTCGATGAGACCGTTGACCCATGGCGAGTATGCTGCGGTAACTATGTGTTTGATGCCCCATTCCTCGCAGATATTATCGACCTCGTCGTTGTCAAAGTGTCGTCCTCCATCGGATTGCCAGCTCTCCGGTGGTACGAAGTTATGGCAGATGTCATTAAGTGATCGGATGGTTGTTTTGGCGCTGCCGTGGGTTTTGAACATGTAGCCCCATATGTGCTGGGAGTAGGTGTCAAGGTATAAGCCCACCGTGTGGTATCCGCCCTTCCCTTCTGGCATGGACAGGTAATCGCCCACCAAAAGCTCGAATGGGTGTCTTCGTACTACAGTATTGGCTGGAGTGTTGCGTTGAGATGTGAACCGCCGAAGTTTTTGCATCGTGCGCAACCGGTAATTGCCTTCACGATGGACTCGTCCAGCTTCGGGCTATGGTATAGGTCGAGCATAGCGATCTTGATGCTATCCCGATGCCAGTGGCCACCTGTCTCGTGCACGTCCCTTGCTTTTTCGACTGCCTCTGCCTTTGATATGCATTCCCTCCTCGTCTTTGCCCGTGCTCCTGTCCCTCCCCCTATAATCCATAGCTTCCCATCCTCAATCATATACTGGGATGCCCTGTGTTTCGCGCGGATTCGGGTCCTGAGCGATGACTCTGGATTGTCCAATCCTTCGAGCGCGTCAATTACCTGTGTATACAATGGCTCGTCCTTGAAACGTCCGCGTAGGTCTGTATACTGCGTCCCTTTCTGGCTGACTCGGATTTGGTATACGTCATTCACAATACCTTCCTTTGCCTCCCAGTCAGGGCTGACTGTCCAGTTGCTACCGTCGCCAGCTTCATGTGGAAATCCTTTGTGTTGTCGGCTCAGTCCGTCGGCAATATTCGTGACTCCTGGTACGTGGCGAACATCGATGATTTGATGAGCTAGTATACCATCTCGCCATCTAGCATGGGTGGTTGATAGCTTTTCTGACAGGAGTACGTCCCAGAGCGCTTGGCAGTCCGTCTCGATTTCGACTGGAAACCCATATAAGGTGTCTGAAAATTTGTCGATGGAGAATTTCAGTGCGGCGAATTCAAGAAGGAAGGGCTTGTACTTCCTTTCTGTTGTAGATGTTCGTTTTGATGCGAACGCGATTGGGTGGCGTTTTGTCACCACTCGTCCTCCGGGTAGTGTTGTTGCTATCTTTTGGCATAGAACTCCTGCGAATGCATCAATGCAACCATCTGTCGTGAGTATGAACGGTGTTCCGTCAAACCTCGGGGCCACTAGAACTGGCTCGGCTACTAGTGTCTGCTTCAGTTTGAGGAAGGTACGGGTGTGTTCCTCCTTCCAGACATCCTTCAGTTTGTAGGCTTTCATCATCCGTTGGTAAACATTCTTCTTTGCACCTGCTGGTACGCCGACCTTTTGGAGTAAACTCCTGAGTGGTCCTTCAATCCGCGCGTAGCCTTGGATAAGATCGCGAAAGTATGATGTCAATCCTAGGAATCCGTCCAAGTGAGAGGCGTCTTCTGGTATCTTCCAGTTGACAATGGTACTCAGCTTTGCTGCATCCGGCGATACGCCGTTGGGCCCGACGACTGATCCTGCGAAGACAGCTTCTGTCATGAATAGGCGAAGCTTGCTCGGCGACAGTGATAGATGTTCCTTCCTCACTCGTTCAAGGATGGTACGGAGTTTTGCTATCCCTTCCTTGAATGTGTCAGCGGCCGATCCGCCGTCATCCACGAAGAGTTCAAATGTGCCGTTTGCTATAAGATCATGAGTTTTCGCTGCCATCATACTGCAAAACTCAGCTGGTGCCCCCGTGACTCCGAACGGCATGCGTTGGTATGCCCAATGCCCGTACCCTTCGACGTAGAAGCACAGGTACGGCTGTGAGTCTTCATGTATCGCGATGTGGTAGAATCCTGCCGCAAAATCAAAGACGTGCAAGTACCAATGGCCGGAAAGCCTCAGTTGCTTCGCGTGAATATCGCCTTGGGGCACTGGGGCGATCTGAGTGATTCGGTTCACTTCATGGAAATCCTGGCAGATGCGCCATTTCACAGGTTCTGGTGTTTCGTCATGGTGTTCGTCTGTCGCGGGTCTCGGTGGCATGTCTGGCATTGGCTCAAACCCGTGAGCGATACACTCATCGTTCAGTTTGTGTTTCAGCTCGTCAAGTGTAAGTCCGCCACCTTCGTGGGCCTTTTGTGCTAGGACGGTGGGTGCAACGCACCGTACATCGCTTGGGTGTATTGGCCGTATAATCCTCCCCTCTTTCATCTCATGTAGCATCTTGTGCAGATGGACGGTCTGAGCTGGGTTATAGGACCGCAGCGGTATTTTCTTGGATAGTGTGGCGTTTTCGGGAATGTTGAGCTTGTGTTCGTATCCTGGGACTGCGTTCACTTCGCTCAACGCTAGTGCGAAGCAGTCTGCGTATTCCCCGATTATTACCGTTATCTGTTGGCGTTGTTCGTTCGTTAGATCGGTTCCTATTTGTACTAACCTTTGGATTTCTGCTATCCGTTCAGGGTTAAACGGTTCGGAGTTCTGCGTGTATATGTTGGATGCCTCGTTGACCACGTTCATGTTTGGTGTTTCATTCCCTGCAGATTCGAGGTGCTTGTTATCGTCGTCTGGTATAGGACTGAGTACTTGCTTTAGTTGTGGGGTTGTAGTTGTCCCTGATCCTCCGTTGCATAATGTCCAGCTCCTCCCAGATGTTTCCGACGATATGGTGACTGTATCGTCTCGGTAATCGTGAACGGCATTGAAGGCATGGAGCAGCGGCTTGCCAAAGAGGAGATCCCATCCTCCTTGGCTGTCGAATATCTCCAGTTCCACTCGCTGACGTATCCCTGCGATCTCCATAGTGCCTGCCCACACTGCATGCGATGGTATTATCGTGCCGTTCGCCATCCGTAGTGACTTCCTTGATGGATGCCATCCGTGGAGTGTTGGCTTGATCTGATTAAAAACGTGGAGGCCCATAGCACCCACCATAGCGCCGTCGTCAAACAACCCTGATATCCTAATCCTATTCCTCCCGACTCCATGTATTGTAACTTCGTGGTGAAATGGCATCTCTGACTGTTGTCCCTTTTTTGGGTGGGGTACAGCCTCTCGAACGGCATACAAATCGATAGTAAGTGGTGTATTCATGCTGCTATCAAGTATATTCGTGCCGATGCGAGGTGGCGCTACCGTTCGATCTGGTGACAAAAGAACTGGGGCCACCCGCTCGTCGATTAGACGGGGGCCCCTTGTCCGTTTCCCTGCCCTAACCCAATCCCTTCCACTCCAAGCCATGCAAACTCAAACTGGTCCTCCTCTGCTCCCACGATGTTGACTTGGGCATGTGCCGTGAAGTTGGTTCTTCCGAGGGCGCGTGTGGCAACCCTGCGCCAAATGCGTTCCTTGATATTCATCTGCTCGGTTGTTGTGCATTTCTGGCTCTGGTGTCCCAACTTCCCGCAGTTGAAGCATTCGCCTGAACAGATCTCGGCGCGGGATGGGTGGAGTGGAAATCCTGTCTGTTCCGACACGTAGCCATCCTGGCCGTGTTCGGTTGCCCAATCGCGTAGTTGTTGGAGGTAGGCGTTGCGGCCGTCGGCGGTGTCTGGCTGTTTGGGCCATCTCGCCGCTGCTCTTTGTTCCTCGGTGACCGGGGGGCGAGGTTGGCGTGTGTCAGCCCTGGGGACCGCTATGCCTGCGTTTCGGGTGGTAAGGTTCGGAGTTTGTCGGGTGGGGGTGACTGTGAGTTGACTGAAGGCTTGGGTAAGTTTGTCGGGTGTCGACTGGGGACGTATGGTTGCCAGTTTATGTTCCAGCTCTGAGATCCGCTTCGTGTACGTCTCCTCCTTTGCCTTCTCGGCCCTATATCTCCCGAGTTTCTCCGTGAGGTAAGTGGGGTCGATCTCCTTGATCGCCTTCGTGAATGATGCCCAATTTGCTTGGTTGACTGGTACTCTGTCGCGTATGATGTCGGGAAGGTGCTTTCTGGTCGTGGTGATGTAGTTTGTTGTGTCTGAAACCTCGAGTTTGCGAGCGAGTTCGATAGCCTTGTCCGCAAATACGATGTGGGAGTACACGTCCTCGCCGGCATATTTGATCTTCTTCATCAAGTCCTCGACGCTGAGCTTCATGTTCATCAACTCTTCCTCGTTCTCCATCCTGGATGCTTTGACCTTCTCTACCCCGGGGAATCTCGTCTTGAAGGCGATCTCGAACGCGCTCCATGTCGCATACTTCCCTTTTTCGGTGTCGTACCACTCCTCCACAGTTGACCCGTCCTTGAGGTAGTCCGAGAGTGCTGTAATCTTCTCACTGTCCTGCGTCACTTTCAATTCCCTCATGTTTACGCGGAAGGATTTCAAAAATTGGCCAGGTGTGGTCTCGTCACCGTGTTCGCCACTGAATGGAAGAACTTGTGTGGTGGGCATGGCGGTGTCATCGTCTAACGATGGTGATGGTGGTGCGGGTTTAGGTAGAGGGGGGGGTGGCTCTAGGGTAGGCTTCAAGGGGGGTCGTGTTGTCCACGTTGCAGGGCGAAGCCTGCCGATGGTGGAGTTTTCCGGGTTCGTGCTGCGACGCGTGTTCGCGTTCGATGATTCGGACCCTCGTGTCCACGATGAGAGTGTTGAGTTTGTATTGCTTATTGATCCGTACGAAGGTAACTGTTCGAAGCTTGAAAACGACGACGCCATGGGGCCGTACGCTGTGTCGTGGGGGGGTGTAGGAGAGTGGAATGGATCTACTTCGTCTAGGTTGTTCTCAGTGGTTGGGAAGTTCAGTGATGAGGTGGTTCGCTCGTCAGGCAGTTTTGACGCTCCCGTCATGTTGTGGTGTATATCGTAGTTGCGGTTATTAGGAGTCGTCGGCATGGTTAACGGTTGTGGCGGTTGTGGTTACGGTTACAGTTACGGTTCAGTAGATGTGTCTGGTGAGTACGGATGGTGCTGTCATCACCACGTGGAGAGGTGGAGGTGTCTGTCGCCCGCGTAGAACTTATCGTCCGGTCTAGGATAGCGTTGTTGTTGTTCTGATGATCTACTCTACATGTATGTCTACGACACCTAACTGCTGGATCACGTGACAGTCGGAGTCGTGCCCCGGGCACTACTCCATTATGTCTTTGGCTGAATCACATCACTGTGCTGAGTGTAATGACTATGTATCTGTCTTTTTGGCGGAACCACCGAAACAACCCAGAACGCGAAGTGCTGCCTCCAAAGTGAGGAATAATGAGACTGGTGAGTGGGCCGTTGCGGAGCATGGCAGTATCCGAGTTTGGTATCCAAGTCTACTGGTTACCGGTTACCGGCTAATTCCCGATCAGCTTTGGCCGGAACGCGAGTTGGATGGGTTGCCACAATTCTCTTCTGACTTCTCCCCACCATTGTCGCGAGCCATGCACAACAATCTCGCTATCATTACTGAAAACAGGTGAGCATATGTTTATGGAATGGCCTTCGAGGGGGGAGGGAACAAGTGGGCGGACGAAGATATTTGGAGAGGAAGGATTGAGATATGAAGGTGGTTGAGTGTGCTTGTCAGAAATTGCAATCGCGGCCACAGTGGGCGTGCCTAAGGATATCATGTGTGCTACCGTGAGGGAGCATTGGGCAGTTCCGAAATAGTATGTATATATTGTCCATTGTGTACCATAGCTCAGCTAATACAAAAACTATTAGACATTCAAAGTTGTGATACGTTCACATATAGGACAGCGGTGGCATGTGATTCGTGGTAGATCGACAAGTTATCTATCATAGTGAGGGGTCCTTTGTTGATCAAGTATGACCCAGTAACATTGCCATCGTGATACCAGCTCACACTGCTAGCAGAAAAGAATTCCTTTTAAATCTCCGACCTCTCCTTTTGACGATAACAATCCTTTCCATCGCGAGCAAACTCCAAACCTCGCCGAAGCAATTATGCTTATGACGCAGGAGCTCCGACATAGAGAGACTCCGAAAACTCCGAAAAAGAAGTCGAAGGAACCCGACACTTTTGACGGTTCCGACTCTCGGAAACTCACCAGTTTCCTCGCACAATGCACACTATATTTCCGAAACAACCCCGCCTTTGACGACGATGATAACAAAGTCAGTTTCGCTCTGTCGTACCTCCAAGGAACCATGCTCGAATGGTTTGAGCCCACCCTCTTGGGAGAGTCCGACGACGACTCTGTCTGGTTGGATGACTGGTCCGCCTTTGTGCACATCCTCCGATCCGAATTCGGACCTATCGATCCGACTGGAGAAGCAGAGGATAGCCTGGATCACCTTCGGATGCACAACAATCAGAAGATCCTACGTTACAACGTGGACTTCAAACGTCTTTCTGCTCGCACGCAGTGGGATGATGGCGCGCTCCGATATCGGTACTATACTGGTTTAGCGGAACACATCAAGGACATTTTGGGGACTTTTCCCAAACCAAAGACTCTTGCCGAGTTGAAAGTAATGGCCCATAACATTGATGCTCGCTACTGGGAACGTCAACGCGAGAAATCATGCTCCTTCGACAAATCTACTCCGAAGTCCAACAAATCCGACAAATCCGACAAAAAACAGACCCCCGCTTCATCATCCTCCAACAACAACTCCTCATCATCTAAACCCAACTCACAACAACAACAAAAATCGTCATCCACCTCTCCGAAATCTGCCCTCTCCGACAAACTTGGCAAAGATGGGAAATTAACTCCCCAAGAACGCCAACGACGATTTGACAATAATTTATGCATGTTTTGCGGCAACGTTGGTCATCGGGCTTCCGACTGCTCGAAGAAATCGTCTTCTAACGCCAAAGCAAAGGCCCGCGCGGCCCAAGCTGAGGACAAATCGGAGAAGACGACCGAGTCAAAAAAATAGTAAGCAGTCCTCAGATTCCAGCACGTACTGGGGATTGCGTTGACTCCTTTCGTGCACCTTTGGAAACCCTCCGACTCAATGCATCCGCTCTCTCAAATCCGAACTCTCTATGTATTGATTTGATATCTCCGACCTTTTCCGATTCTCTTCTGATAAAGACTCTTATTGATCCTGGTTCTACACATTGCTTCGCAGATACCAGATTTATTTCTTCTTTAAACTTATCTCCGACTCCGATTCCTTCACCTATGGTTTTGTAACTTTTTGATGGTTCTTCAAATACTTATATCACACAATCTATCGATCTTCCTCTCTGATTTCCTTCCAGTGAACTTCTGACCGTCGCGTTTTACGTGACAACCCTTGATTCATCTTGTAATTTGGTTCTAGGACACAACTGGCTCACCCGCTACAATCTGTTGATTGACTGGGTATTGGGCAGTATCTTATTCCGTTCTACGTTACCCGACACTCCGACTCCGACTCCGACGTTGACTGCTGAGGCAGCTCCGCCACCTCTGCAGTGTCCGCCCTCTCCGATGGGCACCTCTGATCCGCTCACTCCGAACACCTCCGACCCGCCACAGATTACCATGGTCAATGCAGCCACATATCTCCATGCTTGTAAAGCTCCTGGGGCATACACTTTCCGTGTTCACCTCTCCGACATCTCCGCCAAGTCCGTGTCTGTCTCCGACAACACTCCCGACCTCTCTGGCATACCTGAGGAATACCACAATTTTGCTGATGTATTCAGTAAGAAAAAAGCCGACACCCTTGCACCCCACCGACCGTACGACCTCAAGATCAATTTGGAGGAAGGTACTTCCCCTCTGATTGGTCCGATGTACTCACTCTCGCAATCCGAACTTGGATCCCTCCGAGACTTCATCGACAAGCATCTCAATATCGGTTTCATCAAACCTTCTAGTTCACCTCACGGCGCTCCGATCCTCTTCGTCCGAAAGAAAGATGGATCACTCCGACTATGCGTCGACTACCGAGGCCTGAACAAAATCACGAAGAAGGACCGATACCCACTTCCGCTCATCTCCGACCTCTTAGCCACTGCCGGAAAAGCATGTGTTTATACCACCATAGACCTCCAACACGCATACCACCTAGTCCGCATCGCTGAAAGTGATGAATGGAAAACTGCATTCTGCACTTGCTATGGATCATTTGAATGGTTAGTCATGCCATTTGGATTGTCTTACGCACCTGCAGCCTTTCAACGCTTTATGAACGACATCTTCTCCAACCTTCTGGACAACTGCGTTACCGTTTACCTCGACGACATCCTGATCTACTCCGACAACCCCGAGGAACACAAAAAACATGTCTGAGAAGTCCTCCGATGACTCCGACAACATGGTCTTTACGCCCGCGCCGACAAGTGCGACTTCTCTGCTGAAACTGTAGAATATCTTGGATCTATCCTTTCTCCCGATAGACTCAAAATGTCGGAAGTGAAAGTCAAGTTTATTCAGGATTGGCCTGAACCGCGCAGAGTGAAGGACATCCAGTCCTTTTTAGGTTTTGCAAACTTTTACCGATGTTTCATTCCATTCTATTCCAACATCACTATTCCACTCACTCGTTTAACCAGGAAACATGCCACTTGGCTGTTCTCCGACAACGCTCGAACCGCTTTTAATGACCTGAAAAAGGCATTTACCACCGCTCCGATCCTGACACAGTGGATCCCCGACTCTCCGATAATTGTCGAAACCGACGCATCCGACTATGTCCTAGCGGCTATTCTGTCGATAGTCACCTCCGACAATGAAGTCCACCCCATCGCATTCCATTCCCGCACCTTCACGGCCCCCAAAGTAAACTATGACACCCACGATAAGGAACTTCTTGCCATCTACGAAGCGTTTAAAATTTGGCGCCATTACCTGGAAGGCTCCGGTACTCCGATTGACGTCGTTACCGACCATAAAAGTCTCGAGTATTTTGCCACCACCAAAGTTCTTTCACGCCGACAAGTCCGATGGTTGGAATACCTTTCTCAGTTCAACCTCGTCATCCGATTCCGCCCCGGCCGATTGGGAACTAAACCTGACTCTCTAACTAGACGTTGGGATGTCTACCCTAAAGGGGGAAATAGCGACTACGTCGACATCAATCCGACCAACCTCCGACCAGTCTTTTTGCAAGAACAGCTCTCCGCTTCAGTTCGCGCGACTCAACTCCTTGAGCCCATCCTCCGTGCAACCATTATCATGGACACAAAAAAGCTTCACCATGACATACTCACAGCACTCCCTTCCGACACTCTTTACGACACTCTTTCTAAAGATCCTAAACCCTGCTGGTCTCTCAACCCCGATGGTTTCCTCCGACATGACGATCGGATATACGTTCCCGACTCCGACGTCCTCTGACTCCGAGTCCTATAGCACAAGCACAATCATATGCTTGCTGGACACCCAGGTCAGAACAAGACACTCAGTCTCATTCAGCGTGATTATACCTGGCCCGGAATACGAGATTTCGTTAAACACTATTGCAAGTCATGTACCACTTGCATGCAATCGAAGCCACAAAGACACAAGCCTTACGGCCTACTCAAACAGCTTCCGATCCCCAAACGTCCTTGGAATTCTATCTCAATGGATTTCATTGAGACCCTTCCGACCTCCGACAACTTTGATTCAATCCTCGTTATCATTGACCGATTAACGAAACAAAGTATTTTCATTCCGACAACAATTCACTGCACCTCCGAAGACCTTGCCGTTCTCTTCGTATTGCATGTCTTCTCTAAACACGGCGTCCCCAAACATGTCACCTCTGACCACGGCCCCGAATTCATCTCCTGATTCTTCCGATCTCTCGGAAAGGCTCTAAACATGACCCTCCACTTCACCTCCGGTTACCACCCCGAAGGCGATGGCCAAACCGAACGCACTAACCAGACCCTCGAACAGTACTTGCAGATATTCTGCAACTACCAACAGGACAACTGGTCCGCTCTCCTTCCGATTGCGGAGTTCGCATACAACAACGCACCTAGTGCTACCACTGGCATATCTCCCTTCTTTGCTAACAAGGGTTACCATCCGAACATTACTGTTCACCCAGAACGAGACCTCGCCTCTTCCCGATCCCGATTCTTCGTGACCGACTTAGACGAACTTCACCAAGAACTGAAAGCCACCATCTCCGATGCTCAACGACGTTACCAGAAGTCCTCCGACAATAATCGGATCGCACCTCCGACATTTTCTGTCGGACAACAGGTTTTTGTCAAAGCACAGTTCTTCCGCACAACACGCCCATCCAAGAAACTCTCAGAAAAGTACTTGGGACCATACGAGATCATTGCACAACCCGGCACACACTCCTTTACCCTCCGACTCCCCGACACATTCCGTGGTGTTCACCCCGTCTACCACGTCTCCATGCTTGAACCCGCAACTCCGAACACCATTCCGAATCGGACCCAACCTCCGCCTCCTCCGATTGACATTGACGGAGAACTTGAGTACGAGATCGCTGAAATAGTCGACTCAAAGATCGACTGACGACGTAGCTGCAAGCTACTATATTTTGTCCGTTGGTTAGGATATGAAAACACTGATGAAGAATTCTCTTGGCTACCAGCCAATGAATTGGAAAATGCCCCCGAGCTTGTCTCCGACTTTCACTCCGCTTATCCTGACAAACCGGGCCTGCTCACATCGCTCTGAAACAAGAAAAAACAAGTACTATTCTATCTACTTAGTACATTGTTTCTTGTTTGACGGACCCTCCTCCTTGTCCAACTCCTCCTCCTCCTCCGCCTTCTCCGACGGCTCCGAAATTGACATGTCGGAATCATCCAACAGCTCCGGCAACTCCAACCTCTTCCTATTCACAAGATCCTTCCTAATCCTTCTCACAATCCTCTTCTCCAGTCTCAACTCGTGCATCTCCTCCGCTGTATCCATCTCCGACTCTGACCCTTCCTCCGACACCTCCGGCGACTTGGGTTGATACTCGGTGTTCACCGAGCCTTCGACTGCTGTTAGCAGTCGCCTCACCTGCCTCGTCTCCGCCAGTATCATCTTGAGGACACCCAAGATGGTGTCCTCCGACCCACTCTCCGACGGCATCTCCGATGCCTTTTTCTTCCCCTTAATCACCTTCACCGTTTTCTTCACCTCCTTCACCTCCGACTTTCTCTCTGACGCTCCGACCTCGCACTTCTTCTTGTCCTTGACACAACCCTTGCAGGATGACTTATTCCTAAAACAAAAGGTTAAAACAGAAGAGACGAACCAAAGAAGAACTTACTCATCATGTTCGCATTCGACGCCCTTCACAATGCACCTATCACAGACACCGACCCCAACCCCGACTCCCGACCCCTCTCCGACCGTCGCCGTCATCTCCTCTACCTTCCTTTTCTTTGTCACCTTCTTCTTCTTCTTCTCCACCTGCGGCCCCCCTGACCCCTTGCTCAATGCGCCTTGCGCAGCAGCCACTTCATCGGCCCTCTTCTGAGCCACCAGCTCCGACGCCCGACGCATCTCCTCCGCTAACCGCGCCGCCTCCGCAGCCCTCTCTTCCTCCACTCTCCGCTCCTCCTCAGCCTTCCTCACAGCCTCCTCCTCCACTGCTCGCTTTTTCGCCTCCACCTCTGCGAGCTTAGCCTGCAGCGCCTCCATCTCCTTTTGAAAATTGGTTGCCAACATATTGAAGTTTTTTCGGAAGAGTTTAAAACAAAAAGAGAATGGGGGAACAAGAAGAAAGAACCACTCAGACGGTATTTTCAACCAACACATCACATGACACAGTTCATGCGCACCGACCACCTAGGTCCTTAGGCCTCATGGGTTCGGCCCTAAGGGGGAAATACTGTTACATTCCGATCCATTCCGACGATTTCTGACCAATCCTGACACCTCCGACAATTCCAACATTTTGACTAATACTTATTATGCATACTTACTGTTATGAATCTCGTTACTATGTACATTACTTACATCCGACCATTTTACTTATGTTAAGAATCTCCGACAGCCACTCGTTATCCGACTCCGACGAAGCCACACGTCCTCCGACATAGTATTTAAACTTATGTAGAATCGTGTATTAGCTTCAGTTTGAATATCAACTTAGATTTGACATCATACCTCCCGTCCTCTTTCCAACTCTTAACTTGAGTCCGACCTCCGACCTCCGATCCTCCGATCCTCCGAAATAAGGACACCAACGTATTAGCAAGGGCGCAACACACAAGTTGAAGCCAAGTCCTTGCCCCTACGTTGCATGTGCTCCGACCCTCCGACTTTCCGATGCGTCTGACGTAGCTCCGACGTTTTGTCGATCAGTTCTTAACATTAAATTATTACATACTAGCCAGAATGATATTCAAATCACTACATGCTGGTTAGAATGATACTGTTGTTGTATTTAAATCATAATATACTGGCTAGAATGATACCATTGTTGTATCCGAATCATTATATACTGGCTGGAATGATACCGTCATTTTATTCAAATCATTACCTGCTGGCTAGAATGATACTATTGTTGTAAAGTTAAATCATTACATACTGGCTAGAATGATATGGTCATTCAGTCTATATTGGCTTGAACTAATCATTCTAATCTCCAAATGCAATGATCAATCAATTTAAAAAACCTCAGGATGGGTGCTACTCTATCTACGTATCTATCTGTCAATATTCAGCTTTTTTACCACTGCGTGTACTAGTAGATAAAAGTAAGCATTAGTGTTGTATTCAGTACAAAATACTCACCGCTTGCCTGGGGCTCCTCATCCGTTGACACGAGACTACCACAGCGCTTAGACCTCGGTTTGGATGGCGGTGGCACTCCTCGAGTTGAACATGTTGAGCGAGGTTTGTCAGCAGCAGGCGTGGGAGGCGTTTCTGAATCATCTTCCGACAATGTTGAGGTTAGCTTCTCCAAGACCCATGCGACATCAGCGACGGCATCCGCCAGGCGGGTGCTCACAATCAGGTCCTTGTTCTCACCAGCAGCGGTAACCCACCACGTGAGTGTCATGACAACGAGTGCTATTCCCAGGGGGCTGCCTTCCATCAACTCATCCCACTCAGCATCAGCTGGTGCCTCCTTGCAAAGCACTTCCCCTTCGCACCACGATGGCTGCAAGCTCGTCCACCAGGTCCACCATGTTCTCCCGTATTCACCGACGTTAGGTATCAGGGGCATGTTCGTCAGCGAGCGGTGGCGCCGGATCCACCACCTCACCACCTCCGGGCGATTCTTCATTGAGAGTGTCTATCCTTTCGTGGTGAGTTTACCAAAATGCGAACTGAGGTTGAGGATACTTACACCTTCCTCCGGTTCCATAGCTTCAAAGTTTGTCCAATTCTCGATGACGCCACTCCATCAATGATCCTTCAATGCACCCCGGAAATACTTCAACCACACCCTGTACCAGGTTGGGCTCGAATGTCCAGCTTCCACAACATCCCCCATATCAACATCCTCAGTATCATGAGAGGTAGTTCCAGAGGTTGTCAAGCTCGTCGTCAACGACACTGAAGGATGGGTGGGGTGTAACCTGACAGAGCCATTTGGATCTAACTCGACAGCCTGCACTTCTTCTGGAACCAGCTCGTGACGTCGCACCACAGGAGGAGTGTTCTCAGACGGCGCAGGTGCGGAATCAACAGGGGCGGTGGCATTGGTAGTGGGGACAGATTGGCCGGAACCACAGTCAATGCGTGGCGTAGAGTGATGTGGCACCACAGCAGGGGCGCTCTGAGATGGGATGACCACGTTGTCGGTAGTGGTGGCTGATGTATTCCCGCTGGGACCGTGCTCAGTGCTAAGGACTTTCAGGGATGGCACAGGTGTGGAGTCATTCTTGCCAGCGCCACTCTGGGGCTGCGTTTCCTGGACACTGCCAGCAGGCAAAGAAGGCGGCACAGGGCTCGAAGTAGTCGGTGTGGCGCTCGTCGCAGGTTTAAGTGGATGAGATGGGATGGCCGCATTGTCGGAAGTGGTGGCCGATGTGTTGCCGCTGGGGCCATTCTCGGTGCTTGGCTGCGATGGAAGGATGATGGGGGACGGCGCAGGCATGAAGTCATTCTTGGCAGCACCACTCTGGGGCTGTGGTTCCTGGACACTTCCCCTTTCTGACCGACGCGTTGGCTGCCCCGAAGCCTTCTCCTTAGGCTTCCGAGGTTTCTTCCCTTTTGGAGCATCCAGCAAGGTTTTGTCTCCCAAGCCGAGCTGGTCGAGTAATTGCTTGTTTTGGCGATGTTCATCTGGCGCTTCTGCTCATATGTGAGCGTCGATGTACCTTGTTGAGGGTCGCCTCCGTCATCCTCGTCGGGGTCTGCAAAAATGTCAGTTGCAATTTCTTGAGTCCTCATATAGAATTAATTCTTACCAAAAGATGCCATCAAGAAATCTAAGAATGGTTTGAGCCAGGCTGAATAGTCATCACCCAGAAACTCCTCAAAATCTGCACCATCTTCGCCATCTGACGTGGTACCGTAATGGTAACTAAAGCGGCCATGAGTTCAACACAGACGGAACTATGTTTTTGGTTTACTGACACAATCGTTGTTAGTTTCCCTCCTAAGCGTGGCGTTGGTGCTCCAAAGAGTATTGTTACGTGGCCGCCTGTCTGCCTGCCTACCGATTCAGCTGCTATCTGGATGGTACGAGCTGATTTGTCAATTGCCCTGGTGCCAAACTAAGTTAGATATTTGAAATTTAGAAAGAAGAACTTGAACTTGGCTTTCTCTTCATT
The DNA here is from genome assembly GCA_963565915.1 of Entoloma clypeatum. NCBI lineage: Eukaryota > Fungi > Basidiomycota > Agaricomycetes > Agaricales > Entolomataceae > Entoloma > Entoloma clypeatum. The sequence goes on from OY751494.1 coordinate 955,874, forward strand.
GTCGTCAGCTGACACTCTCTCCTTCATGAGCTGGCAATGTTCCTCAACCTGAGCCTTAACGTCATCGGAAGCCACTTGGTATAATGATCGCATGAGGTTGTTCTTGAATGCAGACTGGGTCGACGGTGGCTCCGTTCCTTCGGCAGACTTCAACTGGTAGGTTTCCCATCCTGTACGGACTTTCTCCTTCAGCTCAGTCTCTCAAAACAGGTTTTGAAACACCTGCCACGGCTGTACAAGTTTTGGTGCAGTCGTGAGCTTCAAAACTTCTCGAGAACCGGTCCCCGATGTTGATGGACGTGAATGGTTATGAAACCAATTTTGAATTTGCTTTGTAGGGACCTGGGTCAGCGGTGTGGACTATAAATTGAAGACATGACATATGGTTTCGTGATCCTTCTTCGCCAGATGCTCGGCGGTGGCAATGTTGCCATTCGCAGCCTCCAGGTTTGTGGGTGAAGGAACAACTGGCCACTTCTCTAGGAACACCTGGGATTGTCTCGCAAAGAAAGCAGGCGACGCCTTCTTCTCTTTGGCTTCGTGGAAGGCGCCAAGGGATGCATTGAGCCATTCTGACTGTTTGGGAGTACACCACAAACACCTAGTCATTTGGGTGATTTGAAGGGGCATCCACGCTAACCACATAGGTACATGCTTTATTATTTATTCTTTCTCGGTACTCATATGGAAGTTCAGGGATAGTTTGTTTACAGACATGCGACAAAGGGCTGAATGAATGGTATATAACTCGTCGCCTGGTGTTGCTCTTTTTTTCTCACCATAACAGCCACAATGCAATTGAAGGATTCAACCACTGGAATCCCCAGGTCGCCTCCCTCCCATTGTTCCCCTCCCCACGACAAAATGCAGCAGAATAACGCCCGCGCCCGTCATCCAATGGCCACACAGGTATTTGCAACAGCTGAAGCTACCATCGCCCCGGATGGCGTCATCAGAGCCAAAGCGACTGTCAAAACGGTGCCGGTGAGTATGTTAATAGATAAACCTAGACTTGTTCCTGATACGGCCTCTTCAGGCTATGAGAGTCATTGATCTTAACACCCTGCCGTCAAGCCCTCGCGATACAGAGCTTTCTATCAATCTTGATACTCCACCATCGAGTCCCCACCACATCAATGCAATGTCATACAATGTGGATTTGAACTGTCACCCCAAAATGTCACTCGCCACTCAGTCGCCATGTCCACAAACCCTTGTTCACGATCTTGAAAAATTTGTCCCTGTCCCGAACCCGGTCTCCTGTTCGCCGTGCCTGTTAAGTAGGTGAAAAGTCGGAGCTTTGTCGGAGTCCGTTGGAGGTCGGACGAAGGACTGAGGCCGGAGCGGAACTCCGGGAATGCGGAGGAACGACGAAGGGGAGGGACGTGGCTTCAACGTATGTGTTGCGCCGCCGTTTGTTGGATAAGGTGTCCCAATTTCAGGAGGTCGGAGGAGAGGTCGGAGATGCGGAGGTCCTCGGAAAGATCTCGGTGAGAGACATGTTGACGTGGAAATGGTCGGACGACGTCGGAGTTGTGACTCGGACACAGTACTGAGCTTGTCGAAGGGTAACGATGGAGGAAGAGCAGTAGATGAGGATGTCGTCGGCGTATTGTACCACAGCGAGGATCTCTGGCATGAACGGGGAGTAGAGGAGTGAACTTTGTTGATATTCGAACTGAGGAACTACAGGTATGGTACAAGCTTAAATATCTAAATGAGATTACTTTACGGAGATGGTCGGAGTAGGTCCGGAGTTGTGGCGTAAGTTGCCAGCGACTGTAACGAACATCGGAGATGTCAGTCAACGGACCATGCGGAAAAGGCGATGCATAAGTAAACGGGAATATGAATATGAAATGCATAAAGGCATGGAGTTATGAATATGAAATGCACGATGGCAACGTGCGGAGATGTGGAGGTAACGGATGTCCGGAAAGTCCGGAAAGTCGGAGGACGATCGGAGTGGATCAGAGATTCGGAGACGGATATAACAGTATTCCCCTCTTAGGTCTGACACCCATGGAAGACCGCGAGAAAATAAACAAGGTCATGTGGTCTCGGTTATTTAACGGAGGTGAGCGGCTTTCAAGGGTTTCTTCCAGTTACCACCAACATGCCCCAAGGCTCGAGCACACAGCCCCCCCGATCCAGCGCCAACCTAGACGACTCCGAAGAGGAGCTCCTGCGCCGTCTGGCGCAGATACGCAAGGAAAAGGAGGAGGCGGAGGCAAGGAAGAAGGCGGAGGCCGAGAGGAGGGCGAGGGAGGCAGAGGCGAAGAAGAAGGCAGAGGCGGAGGCGAAGGCGGAGGCGGAGGCGGAGAGGAAGAGGGCGAAGAAGGCGGGGAAACAGAGGGCGGAGAGCGGAGCGGAGGAATCGGAGGTCCGGGGGGAGGCGTGTCAGGCCTGTGCGCAGGCGAAGGTGGAGTGCAAGTGGCCATTGTGAGTACCCGCTTTTTTTTTTTTTTTCATCTTCTTTTTCTTACTGACAGTCTCCTTAGGCAGGGGAAAGGCACCGCATGCCAGCGGTGTAAAGACGGCAAACGGGTTTGCCTGAAAACCGGCGAGACGAGGGCAAAGCGTAAACGGGGGAAGACGGAGGAGGCCGTCGCGGAGGTCGCGGGCCCGAGCGGGGCAAAGAACTGCTGCGGCGCAGGGGTCGCGGAGGAGCTCCGGGAGCTCCGGGAGGCTCTGGAGGAGAGAGAGGAGCGGTCGGCGAGGGTCAGTTGGGCGCTGCTCCGGCAGCTGCAAATTTTAAACAACCACCTCGCCTACCGGAACTTCTTGCTGGAGGCGGCGGCTCCGGAGTCGGAGGATGACGGAGGGGAGGCGAAAAGTGCGGAAGAGGACGAGGAAGAGGACGAGGAGAAGGACGAGGGGTTGGACGAGGGGGAGCTTGCGGAACTGCAAGCGGAGAAAATGGAGGAGGAGAAAAAGCAGGCGAGGAAAGCGGAGGAAGAAACAGGGGAAAAAACGGAGGAGTCGGAGGAAGGGTCGGAGAATGAGGGTCCGCCGGCCAAAAAGGCCAAAACCCAGTAGCCCCTCCCCCCTCTAGTTTCTTTTCATTATTTTTTATTATTTTTTTGCAATATGAGAGTCTTGCGTGCTTCTATAGGTGTGATAAGGGGCCCGGTTTCTCCGGATACGCGGAGTGGAAGTCCGCGACTAAGTCCGTCGCGTGTTCGAGTTCCGTGGCGGGTAGCCAGGACTGTTCCTCATCGGTTCCTTCATAGCCTAGCCAACGGACTAGGTAGAGCAGTTTGCAAGAACGCCGGCGATCCAGTTTGGTGTCAAGGATTTCGGCGATTTCGTATTCCACTTCTCCTTCAACGTCGACCGGAGGAGGCGGAGTTACTGTCCGGTTCGGAATGTCGTTCGGAACAGATGGCTCCAGCATGGAGATGTGGAAAACGGGGTGAACACCGCGTATGGTGTCCGGAAGTCGGAGGGTGTAAGAGTGTGTACCATTCCTGGCAAGGATGTCAAAGGGGCCAAGGTACTTTTCAGACAGCTTTTTGGAGGGTCGTGTAGTGCGGAAAAACTTAGCCTTCACAAAAGCTTGCTGTCCTACTTCGAGCGGAGGGGGCGGAGCACGCCGGAGATCGGCGGGGCCTTGATAACGTCGTTGAGCTTCTAGGATTGTAGATTTGAGTTCTTGGTGAAGCTTGTCCAGGTCTACGACGAATTGTCGGGCACGGGCGGATGCGAGGTCGCGCTCCAGATGGACGGAGAGGTTCGGATGATAACCTTTATTGGCAAAGAAGGGCGAGATCCCGGTCGTAGCACTCGGAGCATTGTTGTACGCGAACTCCGCAAGCGGAAGTAGTTCGGACCAGTTGTCCTGTTGATAGTTACAGAAAATGTGGAGGTACTGTTCCAAGGTCTGGTTGGTACGTTCGGTTTGACCGTCGCCTTCAGGATGGTAGCCAGAGGTGAAGTGCAGAGTCATGTTGAGGGCTTTTCCAAGGGAGCGGAAAAAGCGGGAGACGAACTCCGGGCCTCGGTCGGAGGTGACATGCTCCGGTACTCCGTGCTTGGAGAACACATGCAGGATGAACAAGGTGGCTAGATCTTCGGAGGTGCAGTGGATCGTAGTCGGAACAAAAATGCTTTGTTTTGTCATTCGGTCAACAATAACAAGGATTGCGTCAAAACCGCCGGAGGTCGGAAGTGTCTCGATGAAGTCCATGGATATGGAGTTCCACGGAAGGTTCGGAACTGGGAGTTGCTTCAGCATACCATAGGGCTTGTGGCGTTGGGGTTTAGAGCGCATGCAAGTGGTGCAGGATTTGCAGTACTTTTTGACAAAGTCTCGAACACCAGGCCAAGTATAATCTCGTTGAATGAGACTAACTGTCTTGTTCTGTCCGGGGTGTCCGGAGAGAATATGGTCGTGCTTGTTGCGGAGGGTGCGGAGCCGGAGGTTATCGGAGTCGGGGACATAAATGCGACCACTATGACGGAGGAAACCGTCGGAGTCTACGGACCAGTGCGGTTTGGGCTCCTTGAGATGGTCGGCATAGATTGGGTCGGATGGGAGTGAACGGAGGATGTCGGAGTGCAACTGTTCAATGTCCATTATGACTGTGGCGCGGAGAACAGGGGTGAACAACTCCGTAGCTCGGAGAGATGCGGACAGCTGTTCTTGGGAAAAGACTGGTCGGAAGTTGCTTGGGTTTACCAATGCATAGTCGCTATTCCCCTCTTTGGGATAGACGTCCCATCGTCTAGTCAAAGAGTCCGGCTTGGTACCGAGACGTCCGGGGCGGAAGCGAATCAAGAGATTGAACTGAGAGAGGAACTCGGACCACCGGGCCTGTCGGCGGGTGAGAACCTTTGTAGTGGCGAAATACTCCAGGTTCTTGTGGTCCGTGACAACGTCGATCGGAGCAGCGGAGCCTTCAAGGTAATGTCGCCATACCTTGAATGCTTCATGGATAGCAAGTAACTCCTTGTCGTGCGTGTCGTAGTTGAGTTCCGGGGCGGTGAAGGTGCGGGAGTGGAACGCTACTGGGTGTATCTCCTCGTCGGAGGTCCGGATGGACAAAATAGCACCAAGTGCGTAGTCGGAGGCGTCCGTCTCGATGATAATAGGTCGATCAGGAATCCAATGAGTGAGGACTGGTGCTTTGGTAAACGCGAGCTTCAACTCGTTGAACGCACTCCGTGCGGAGTCGGAGAAACGGAACGGAGTACCCTTCCGGGTGAGTCGGGTGAGCGGAACAACGATGTCCGAATAACCGTGGATGAAACGTCGATAGAAATTTGCGAATCCTAGGAAAGACTGTACGTCCTTCACTTTCCGAGGTTCAGGCCACTCTTGAATGGTCTTCACCTTGGTTTTGGACATGCAGAGACCAGAGGGAGAAAGGATGAAACCAAGATATTCGACTGTGTCGACAGAAAATTCGCACTTGTCGGAGCGGACGTAAAGTCCGTTCTTGCGGAGACGTCGGAGAACTTCCTTGACATCGTCGGGGTGCTTGGCGGGGTCGTCGGAGTAAATGAGAATGTCGTCAAGGTAGACCACCACTGTAACATCGAGGAGGTCACTGAAGATGTCATTCACAAATCGCTGAAAAGCAGCAGGGGCGTTGGATAGTCCAAAAGGCATAACAAGCCATTCAAACGATCCGTAACGAGTGCGGAAAGCGGTTTTCCATTCATCTCCGTCGGCAATGCGGACAAGATGATATGCATGCCGGAGATCGAGAGTGGTATAAACACACGCTTTTCCGGCAGTGGAAAGGAGGTCGGAGATGAGCGGAAGAGGGTATCGATCCTTCTTGGTAACTTTGTTCAGGCCCCGATAGTCGACGCACAGGCGGAGGGAACCGTCCTTCTTTCGGACAAAGAGGACCGGAGCGCCATGCGGAGAGCGAGAGGGGCGAATGAAGCCAATGGCCAAATGTTCGTCTATGAAGTTTCGCAGGGCAGATAGTTCGGATTGTGAAATGGAGTACATAGGGCCAATAGGGGGAGTCGATCCGTCTTCTAACTCGATGCGGAGGTCATACGGACGATGCGGAGCGAGGGTGTCTGCTTTTGTCTTGCTAAAAACATCGGCAAAATCGTGATATTCCTCTGGGATATGGGAGAGGTCCGGAGGTTCCTCGGACATAGAAACGGATTGGGCGGAGATCGTGTGGTCGGAGAGGTGAATTCGGAAGGATTGGGCACCCGGAAGTTTGCAGGCGCGCACAAATGCGGCTGCATTTATCAATGCAATATTCGGAACAACGTCCGGAGTAGCAGCGGGTGTGCCAGAGTCGGAGGTCGGAGTATCGGGAGAGGTCTGCGGAGGTAGCGGAGCTGACCTGGCAGAAGACGTTAAGGTCGGAGACTCCTTCAAGAGCTGTGGACGGAAAGTAATACTGCCCAATACCCAGTCAATCATAGGATTGTAGCGGGTGAGCCAGTTGTATCCAAGAACCATAGAACAGGAGGAATCGAGCGGAGTCACGTAGGCTGTAATGGCCATATATTCACCGGAGGAAAAGTATACAGGGAGATCAACCGCCTGAGTAATGACGGAGTTGGACGTTCCGTCAAATAATTTAAGTTCGATCGGAGGTATGGAGGTGAAAGGGAGTTTATAGGATGAAGCATAACGGGAGTCAATAAAACAATGAGTAGAGCCGGAGTCCACAAGGGCGGCTATCGGAGAAGAATCGGAGATAAGCGGAGATGTAAGTCGGACACGGAGGGAATTGGGATCGGAAAGAGCGGAAGCGTTGAGTAGAGCGGTAGTACGGATGGGTTCAACGCAGTCCTCAGGCCGTACAGAGTCCTGTGGACTGCCCGCTAATTTTTTGTTTCGTCCGTGGTCTTGGCTTGGGCAGCGCGCGCCTTAGCCTTAGAGGCGGAGGACGAAGACTTCAGGCAATCTTTCGCGATGTGTCCAGCTTTGCCACAAAACATACAGAGGTTGTTGTCAAAACGGCGTTTGCGTTCCTCCGGAGTTAGCTTTCCGTCTTTTCCGAGTTTGTCAGAGATGTCGGACTTGGGAGCGGAGGAAGGCTTCGACTGTTTGCCCTGGTTCTGTGTCTGTGGTTTGGCTTTGGAGTTTTTATCAGAGTTTGCGGAGGGGGTTTTAGCTTCGGATTTGTCGGATTTGGATGCGGACTTGTCGGAGCGGGACTTCTCGCGATGACGTTCCCAGTGGCGAGCATCAATAGTCTGTGCTAGCTCCCTAAGTGCTGGTAACGTGCTTGGCTTTGCTTGAGTCCCAAGGACATCTTTAATCCGCTCCGCCAACCCGGAGTAGTACCGGTGATGCAGGGCGGAGCTGTCCCAGTGCGTTTTGGCAGCAAGGCGTGTGAACTCGATATTATACTTGAGAATATGTTGATTTTCGCGCATTTTGAGATTGTCCAGAGAGTCGGCAGCATCCGCAACGGGGTCAATGACCCCGAATTCCGTGCGGAGTGTGCGGAGGAATGCGGACCAATCTTCGTACCAGTCCGGGGGGTTATCCGGGTCCGGTTCGATGATGAAATGCTCGAAATAATCGAGAGCTGTGCCTCGGAGGAAAGAGATGGCGAGAGTGATTTTGGCAGAGTCATCGTCATACTCGGAGTTGTCGCGGAAGAACAATGTGCATTGGAGGATGAACTGGTTCAGTTTCCGGGGATCGGAACTGTCGAAGGTGTCCGGATCCTTAGCCTTTTTATGATGCTTGTGACCTTTGCTGCGTTTGAGTTCATTGGTCATTAAGAGGAAAGCATCCGCAAGGGCTTGTGGGCCGAAAATATTCTGAGGAGACGGGGGTGCGGATTCTATGGGGGAAGTGGGGATCGGAATATTATGCGGAGGTGTGATGGGCTGAAAACCCGGAGGTGTCGGAGTAGTGGGAGTTACGGGGGATAGTTCTGTTAAACGTTGTTCGACATTTTGTAGAACCTGTTGCCTAGAAGTGCCAGCTTCTGCGGCTTTTGCTGTCTTGGTGTTTCGGAGTGCCATGACTAGCAGGAATCCAAAAACGGTTTGAGTTCGAATATACTGTTAAGTAGGTGAAAAGTCGGAGCTTTGTCGGAGTCCGTTGGAGGTCGGACGAAGGACTGAGGCCGGAGCGGAACTCCGGGAATGCGGAGGAACGACGAAGGGGAGGGACGTGGCTTCAACGTATGTGTTGCGCCGCCGTTTGTTGGATAAGGTGTCCCAATTTCAGGAGGTCGGAGGAGAGGTCGGAGATGCGGAGGTCCTCGGAAAGATCTCGGTGAGAGACATGTTGACGTGGAAATGGTCGGACGACGTCGGAGTTGTGACTCGGACACAGTACTGAGCTTGTCGAAGGGTAACGATGGAGGAAGAGCAGTAGATGAGGATGTCGTCGGCGTATTGTACCACAGCGAGGATCTCTGGCATGAACGGGGAGTAGAGGAGTGAACTTTGTTGATATTCGAACTGAGGAACTACAGGTATGGTACAAGCTTAAATATCTAAATGAGATTACTTTACGGAGATGGTCGGAGTAGGTCCGGAGTTGTGGCGTAAGTTGCCAGCGACTGTAACGAACATCGGAGATGTCAGTCAACGGACCATGCGGAAAAGGCGATGCATAAGTAAACGGGAATATGAATATGAAATGCATAAAGGCATGGAGTTATGAATATGAAATGCACGATGGCAACGTGCGGAGATGTGGAGGTAACGGATGTCCGGAAAGTCCGGAAAGTCGGAGGACGATCGGAGTGGATCAGAGATTCGGAGACGGATATAACAGTGCCAGAGGAATCGACATCAACAATCTGGAATCTCTGCCATCAAATTTCTGCAGCCACCCACAGGCGGGTCACGAGGAAAAAATTTATGGCTATCCACGCGATCCGAACAAGATGTTTGAGGCAAGAGAAAAAAAACTTTGCCTCCGATTAACAGTTAACGTAAATTGCAGCACAACGAGGATCTCAGCTGGCGCCCAACATACACAAGGTCTGATGCAACCAAGAAACCACAGCAGGACACTGCCAAACCCACATTGTTCAAACATAGGGAAACTGTCGATCACTCTCGTGACGACAAATATGTGTCTCAACCAATGTTTCAAGGTAGTGATCGGTGCCGAATTCAGGGGCCCAAAACTGTATTTGAGGTAAAAAAAATTTCACTGCCCCCTTTTGTATCTAATTACGAATTCTTTCAGCGTGACGGGAAAGGCCCCAACCGGCACCAAAATAAGATACCGGCGCCTCCTCCTTTCCGTTCGTCGGCACCCCCTGGGATGAAACACTGGTATGTGGTTACAGTTGGGCGCCATACTGGTATCTTCTTTGACTGGTGAGAGATTCAATTTCACCTACATCATCCATACCAAGTTCATAATATCTTGTACAGGGCTTATACTAGCTCCTTGGTCAATGGTGCTTTGAATAATAGCCATAGGTCCTTTCAGACTGAAGAAGCAGCCCATGAATACTACGAGAACGCCAAGGCCCAAAAACTTGTCTGGATATCTAGAAACCCTGGAGATGATGAAATATTCGGTCCCCTTGAATACACTATGGAGTGAATAAGTACTTTGTAAATACCTAAACTGGAACATACCTGTGTGCTGAACTATGCCGAAATGTCATATTTATACTTGAAGACTGTGCTTGTTTCATCCAATAGACATAAGTTATTTTGTTCTGAACATGGACAAGATGCAGGTGTGCTCATCTTGTCTGATCGAAAATAAATTTACTTTGTGAATAGTACCAATATGTTCAAGTTGAGAGAATGTGCAATTTATTTGATTGAACCGTGGTGAACCAGATGGAAGTCGAGAGGATGTGCAGAGCTTGTTTCATTTGAATGTGTCCCGAGGCAAACTTTCGTGCCGTTGTGCTGAACTAGTACTAGTCGTAGATTTTGGTACTTTACTTTATGTTGAGTGGACTGTGATCAACTTGAATTGTGTACTATCAATGTTATCATGTATCTAGGACGCAAGAGGCCCATACAATTTAAGTGTAGGAATCATGAATATTCATCATCTAATTTCAATGCAATTACATTGCCCCCATTTGCTGCGAATAACATTGCCCTCGTTTCACCAGCTCACTCCGTAGACCGAAGCGGCATTGTAAAAAAAGTTGTTCAAATCCACATAGTAGCGGCGGCCGTCGTACAACCTATCTAGAAATTAAGACCGGTGAAGTGTTAATGACTTTCTGTGTGTCAAACACGATAGTTTAGTTTCATCATGATATTGAACTTCAAGTTATTCACTCGATGTAACCAAACCCTCAGCTTAATCTATAAATCGTACGTATGTTGCAACAATGCTAAAAACTCGTACTTGAAGCATGCTTTCTGGAAGCCTAGCAGATTGGGCTGAGGGCTTGTAATCAGTGCGTCATCGGCTATCAAGTCACTCATGTACTTCAAATACTCGCCCACCAACCAGGGTCACCTTGTCCTCCCTCCGAGCCCCCATGGTATCACAGAAAAAGCAAAAGGCCACTGGCAAGCCCAGGAAGCTCAGTCTTCATACTCGGACTCAGTTAACGCATGCACAGCTCACCGCGTATGAGGCTATCCAGTTCCGCAATCCGGGACCAAGCACCGCACAGACGTCATGTGTGCACACACTGTGTGTCAATGCTGGCGGTCGACGTGGCTACCGCAGCGACCAACACCGCTTGCAATTGAAGGAACCAGAGTCATTAGCCACCCTGCTGCAACCACCAGACGTCCTGCAACCACCACCAGCCTCCTTTCAATGACTTGCAACCGTCTGACTCACCTGCCGTCGTATCAAATCCAAAGCAAGTGAAACAGAAATGAAAGCAGACCAACACTACTTCAGTGAGTTGCCTCCATTTGTCAATTTGGTACAGCTTAAAAACTAAAATCTCTTTAGACAAAACTCAAAGAATGGCTGCACTTTTGCCAGAGCACCCTTGACGAACTGCTTTGACAGGACGGCCTCGGTGACTTCCTCGGTCAAGCCAATTGTCATTCTTGCGCAAAATTGCCTGGCATTTACAAATGTTGTGACTGTTTTGACGGTAGTCTACTGCGATGTCAGTCATGTATGGTCACATTTCATAAGGTTCACCCTGTACATTGAGTCGAGGTCCATTTGTCCTTTCTCTTTTGTTTCAGTCAATTTATCTTTTCTTCTCTTCATCTCCTTCCTTAGCATTGGAATGGATCCTTTTTCAAGAAGACATCCCTCAAGGCTCTCAGCCTTTGCATTCAACTCGGACATGGTGGGGCAGCTTGTCCACGACCGTCCCGTGGCCCTCCTGGTTTCTGTGTTGTCGACACCTCCAGCATCCAACACATATCCGTGGATCTGTGTGACTGCGGCTCAAACAGCTTTGTCAAGACTCATATGCAAATTCTCCGTGCCAGATGGTTTCTGGCCACCTTTAATCGACCCAAGACCGTGTTCATGTTCAACTGCCTTGACACATTCTACGAACTTACACTACAGGGGAAGACCACGCTCCACGACTTTTACAACATGATTTTACACAAGACTGATAATCTCTCTTTAGAGAAGACCACGGTACATTGTTTCCTGAATTTGGGGCTTTATATTGATGAAAGGTCATCTCAGCATCGTTACCCGGAGTTCCACAGGGTCTTCCGCATATGGCGCGGTCTCCTCATGATCAAGCGGGCTGGGCGAGGTCAAGATCTGGCAGGCGTTGATGCCACAGGACAAGGTGACATCACGGTAGAGTGTCCTGCATGTCCTCAACCTGGGCGTAATCTACCTGAAGGGTGGGACAAGCCTTCCCCCGAATTGTGGGTCATGCATCATCACCACTATATTGTTTGCTGAAAGTTGGCTAGATTCCTCTATACCCAGTTTCTTGCTGTTGACGCAAACTTCAAGCTCAAATTAAAGAACCGTGGAATCTCAGATCCAGAGTTGGTGCCAGGGTGGTCTTACTTCGTCAAAGAGGATCAGTACCAGTCCTTTATCAAGGATTATATTGATCAACCTGAGGTATGTATATCATATATCTGCCATTTTTGTGGTCTCATTGCCAAATAGATCAATACCTGCCGCTCAGAACATGATGCCTTGGTTCACGCTGTAGTCTGCAGTACCCCTGGTTACAAGGTTACTGGTACCATTCTCGTACTATGCCCGTGTCACTGCCTGGTGCGAAAAAATGGTGTCGGGGACTTGCAGAAGGGCAAGCGATACTGCAATGTCGACTATGTAGTTTTATCGTTGGTCGCGGGGACCGTTCTTCATAGGATTGTCATCACATACGATATCAGCTGCCAATGGTGCAAAAACTTCCTCAAACGCATGCACGACTTCCCTCCTTCAATGCAGGTCCCTGAAGGGACAAAAATCGAAGTCAGTATTCCAAGCTGGCATATCAACGGCCATGGTCCCCTGTGTCGGTCGAATTTCTGCCTAGGGTTTATGGAGGGTATGGGTAGAACATGTGGAGAAGAAGTGGAGACTTCATGGGCACAGATGAATGTGCTTGGGACAAGCACCCAAGAGATGGGGCCGGGAGCTCGTCATGAGACCCTTAATGACCAGTGGGGAGGATTTAATTTTCGGAAAATTGTCGGCTTTCATATGTATCCTTTCACCTTCTCCGATACTTCACTCATCCGAATATCAATCATAGGGCCTCATTTCCTCAAATGATTGGAGAATGCCTTTACCATGAGGGATAAACATCGTGGAATATTTACAAAATTCATGAGTATGTTTTCACTGGAGATGATTGAGAAATGGGAGAAGATGGCACGCAACTGGCATGCATCTCAATCAAACCCTGCTCAGTCAAACGTAGCTGTTCCGAATCCCTATGAGGAGCCTATCTCCGGTAAGCTAATTTTTGTTTACATTTCGAATATGATATCTTATTGTCCCCTAGCTACAACACTGCAGGATGTCAGACTGGAATTAGTGAAAGAAGATGCAAGTGCTGCCGTGGAAGGTGTTGTGTCAGCTCACAAGACGACATTGACATCATTCTTGGTAATGGGCCTGGATCTTGAAGACCAACAGTATGTCTTGGCATTTTTCTTTTATCTGTGTCATTTTTATCTAATCAATTTACCAAGACGACAGCTTTCACTTGAGACCACTGAGGTCAAGAAGTCTCCCACTCCGAAACAACTTGCAGACCTAGAGGAGAAACAGACCCTGCTACTGCGTAGAATCCAGCGGTGGCGTGAGGTGCAACTGGCGTATATGCCATGTGTTGGCACTCTTCTTGCTGCAACACTTACTGCTGATGCTGAATCTGCTACTCCTGAATCTGCTGAGACAGCCACCCTCCACCTCCCCTCATCACTTTCTGCCTCCCTGCAAGAGTCCTCTGCCCTCTCTGTCCTTGTTGATAGGGAAATTCGCCTGCGTATAGCACAAGCAGAGGATGCCCTTGCCGATATTCGCTGTCAACGCCGCATTATCTTGGGCCTATGGCAATTCAAATGCCTCAATGTCAACGGGACCACGTGCACTTTACAACTGTTTCAATCTTCGGATGCGACGCTGTGTTCTCCGCTATTGTGCAGCATATCAGGTGTTACTCAGTCTTGATTTTCATGGTTCATGGAAGGATCGGCTGCATGAATTGAGGGATAATGATGTTCGTGGACCTGGCAAAGATGATGATGCTGTGAGCAATGGGCGCTTTGAGATATCTTGGATCTGGATTGTCCCGAGAGTGTCTACAGCTCCAGATATGGAGGATTCGGAGGCGGCATTTGATGAGAGTCTGTGAGTTGAGTGGATGAAATCAAGGGCACAAAAAGCACGGTGGGAGAAGGAGGTGCTCCTGGTCGGGGAGGAGATGCGTCATGTTGTTTCGTATTTTGAGTGGAAGGCTCAATGGTGGCACTTACAAGGTGGATGTCGGCTTGTGGTTGGGGAGGATATCCGTCATGGCCTTGTCGCATATTCTGCAAAGCAAGCTGACCTTTGTGATCATATGGCTGCAAGTTGTGCATCCCTCTGGCTGCCTGCCTTGTGTGTGAAGGGATTGTCGGCTAATTGGGGTTCTTCATATGTGGTTGAGCGCAATTCACAGTGCCCTGGTCAAGGTACTGCATCTGTTCCACAACCTAATTATGGTGCCACATCTGTTCCACCGAATCCAGAGCACGATGTGGAGGAGGGTGATGTAAATGATGATGAGGTAATTGATGATGAGGTTGACAAAGGTGAAGTGAATGCCACATATGATGAGGATGGTGAAGGGGTAGATTTTTTTGAACTTGACAGTTAGATAGTGTAGAAATTTAGAGTTTAATTAATGATATGATGGAGGCTGGAATCATTGCAAGTCAGTATTCAATGATACAATGGAGTTCTGAAATCATTACTAGTCAGTATTTAATGATTTCAATCACATGAATCCATCATTCCTAGCCAGTATTTAATGATGTCAATCATATGAACCCATCATTCCTAGCCAGTATTAGATGATTATTTAATGATTTGAGATATGAATTCATTATTCCTAGCCAGTATTAAATGATTATTTAATGATTTCAATCATATGAACCCATCATTACTAGCCAATATTCAATAATTTCAATCATGAATTCATCATTTCTAGCCAGTATTTAATGATACAGGTGGAGTACTGGAATCATTCCTAGCCAGTATTCAATGATTTTAATGATATGAATCCATCATTTCTAGTCAGTATTTAATGATGTACAGTATTTCAATGATCTCAATGATATGATGGAGTTCCTGGAATCATTCCTAGCCAGTATTCAATGATTTCAATGCTATGAATCAATCATTATAGTTGATATTTAATGATATGACAGAGTGCTGGCATCATTGCCAGCCAGTATTCAATGATTTCAATGATATGACACAGTACTAGCATCATTCCAAGGTCAGTATTCAATGATTTTAAGGAAACAACAGTATTATTCTAGCCAATATATAATGATTTGAAGCAATGAATCTATCATTTTTACTCTGATTATAAGAATAGACATCATCATAATAAAAATGATATATCCTCATCATAAAGATCATGGCATTGTGCACCGAACCCCTCATGGCACTAGCCCTATTATAATGATAAAAATGCTAGCTACCACTCACCACTCATGCCCAACAGCCCTCTCTGCCACCCAACGGCCACCTTTCATGCCCAATGGTATTCCTTTGCACCCAACAGCGTCCCTTTGTGCCCAACAGCATCCCTTTGTGCCCAACGGTCCCGACTCATGCCCAACGGCATCCCTTCGCCCCCAACGCCGTTGATCCATGCCCAATGGCTGCCTTTCACACCCAACGGTCCCGACTTGCGCCCACCGCCATTGACCCATGCCATGCCGGCCCTTTGCCCCCAACACCGACCCTTTGCCCTCAACGCCATCAACCCACGCACAATGGCCGCCTTTCATGCCCAATGGCCGCCTCGTGTCCCCAACAGCTGCCCCTCTTGCGCAACTGCCCCGACTAGTGCCCCACGGCCCCTCTAATGCCCAATGGCCGCCTCGCGTCTTCAACACCGTTGACTCACACCCAGCACCCTTCCTTCGCACACAACAGCCTCCCCTCGCGCCATACGGCACTGCACACCTGCCACAACACGTGCCCAATGACCCCTTTCACACCCAACGGTGTCGAGTCACGCCCCAGAGCACATGGGGCTGGGCTGAGCCCAAGGACCAATTGAGGGAGTATGACGCATGTGTGCAGCATCGGGCTGTGCGCACGTGTCCTTAGTCTTATTTTACTTGTAATATATTGGTTTAAACCGGTTGAGACCAGTCCAGTCTCACTTCTTTGAGGTAAACGGAACTGATGCACCGGTCTTGCATCGGTCCGGTTCAGTTTTTTCGAGATCATGTGAACCGAAAAATCGGTCTTGGTCTTGGTCTCTAAATTTTGAGGGTCAAAAACCGGACCGAATCGGACCTTTAAACACTAATCTTATGGTCCAGCTCTTCATTAAGCATGTCCTTGGTGTAGGTACCGACCATCCTGGTCTATTTGGAGAAACCTCGGCATACTATGGTACGGTCGAGCAGCAAGGTCGTCTTGCCTTACATTTACATATATTGATTTGGATTGCTGGTTGTTATTCTCCTGATGAGATGAGGAAGCATCTCTTAGACCCGACATCAGATTTTCAGCGTCTCCTCATAGAGTATCTTGAGAACGCGCATGTCGGTGAATTCCTGACAGGTTTGAAGGAGGAAGTTCTGGAAAATCTTGCTGCCGATGCCACCAAGGATGGATTTATTGATCCCTGTGATACGTTGCCTATACCACCTCCCAATCCTTGTAAAAGGAAGTGTGATGAATATGCGTCTTGCAACAAAGTGTCGACATGGTGGTCTTACTTCAAGACCACCCTTGATCAGATACTCGCATTGTCAAATATTCATACCTGTTTCTCAACCACGAAGAAAGATGGCACTCAAGACAAAAGGAAAGCATTTCTTGGGTGCCTTGACAATGTTTGGAATGTAAGACACATTTTCCATGCCCAATGTTCCCAACGTCTTCCATAGATCCGGCCACTGGTGCATTGAACATAAAAAAGCTTGAGTGGTCTATCAACACCGTATCCCTGACTTTATCATATTTAGGCAGAGGCAATACCGATGTTACCAACCTAAGATTGGGAATGGCACTGAAAAGTGTCATCCTCTATGTAACCAATTATATAACAAAGGTATTGCTAAAAACCCATGCCATATTCAATGTTATCCGAAATATCTTCTGTGACAATGTTGAACTATTAGGGGGATCTGACACTGCCCGCGAGAAGACACGAAAACTCATGACAAAGATGGTCAATAGTCTCACTGCCAAGATGGAGCTTGGAGCACCAATGATTGCAACATACCTTCTAGGCCTATCCGACCATTATACAAGTCATCATTTTGCGCCATTCTACTGGATTGCATTCGTCAATGAAGTCAAAAAAGCCTGGTCACCCGATGCCATTGACAATGAGAAACACAACAAGGTTATGTTGATAAAGAAAAAAGATAAGATTGTTGGCTTGCCAGTCACCTACAATTATATATTCCAGCCTGAAGAGCTTAGTGAATTTTGCATTTATGACTTCATCTTGAGATGCAAACGCAAAAAGTTGAGATCGAACCAAAACCATGATTTGCAGGATGTGCGTGCTTCATTTGATCCGGATGGCATTGGGGGGGATAGTGATGAGGCACCTGATGTTGCACTGGTCAAAAAGAAAAAGAATAAAAAACCTACCAACCTTCTCCATTTCCTCGCTGACCATCCATTAAGCGAGTCGCATGGTACACGATGCTCAGCTCCAGAGAATGCCATGGTGCCAAATTTCATTGGCCCTATGTTGCCCCGGGTCAATCAAGGGGATTGTGAATATTTTTGTATGACCATGTTAACATTTTTCAAGCCTCATTGGTCACTGTCAGACCTCAAGGATGCAGATCAAACTTGGGATGAAGCATACAAAATTCACAAATTTACACCCAGACAACTTCAACTGATAAAAAACCTGAATTTGAAATACAAATGCCTGGATGCTTGGGATGACTTCCATGCGCAATTGCGCAAAGGTCATGCTTCCTTTATTCCATCTTGGGGTGATAATGGGGGTGGCATCGAGCTTGCCAATGAATTGGACCAACAGTGGGCAACATCTGAAGCCCTGGAGTCAGTATATGAAGTTCAAGTCGAGATTTCTTCCATCGTTGGATTGAAGGAGAACACAAGGAGGAAGCAAGTTGCTGAAATGGACAAGATCCTGCGGTGCCTACAATGGGACCAGGCAAGACGAGCATTGCTGCCACTGATTTATCACATGAACCCCCTTCAATAATCCAAAGTGGTAGTGCGTGGAAGGCTGCAGTAAAACAGAAACAACAAGACATTCTAGCTGCTTGCTCTTTTCACTTACCATCTGATGCCCAGCAAAATATAGGTTGCCGGAAAGCACGCATTGTGGACGGTGTTGAAGTGATTGATAAATCATATCTTGAGAGGAAATACCGGTCACCAGAGTGGGATAGTGTAATTGACAGTGTGGTGGCGGGAATTTACCTTGAATTGTGAACAAGAGCGCGCCTTTCACATAGTTGCTAACCATGTATGTCAGAAAAAGACCGAACAGCTCAAAATGTATATTGGGGGTATGGGAGGCACAGGTAAATCTCAAGTCTTGAAAGCCCTAATGAAGTTCTTTGAATTGTGGAATGAATCTCACAGGTTTGTCGTCATGGCTCCCACAGGTACTGCAGCTGCTCTACTAGGTGGCTCCACGTACCACTCTATGTTTGGCGTAAATGATCGGGATGATTTGTGGCAGGCATCATTGTCTAAAATCAGAGCTCAACTTTTGGGTGCTGAGTATGTATTCTTTGATGAGGTCTCTATGTTGTCTTGTCAAGATATGTTCTGCCTGAGCCTCCAGATGATTCGGATCACTAGTGACAGTGACTCCCATCTCTGCGGGTTTAACATGATATTCGCAGGCGATTTTGCCCAATTGCCTCCTGTGATTGGCAGTGAAAGTGCTGCTTTGTACAGTCGGTCAGTCGGAGCACACTCAAATATTTGCAGTCAGCAAGAGGCTTCCATCGGAAAGGCCCTCTGGCATCAAATCACAACGGTAGTAATCCTACGACAAAATATGAGACAAACGACCCAGAGCCATGACGATGCCAAGTTGCGGGAGGCTCTGTCAAATATGCGATACAAAGCATGCACTGCTGCAGATATTGTGTTCTTACGCACATGCATAACCAGTAATAATCCTAATCGGCCTTGCATTTTGGGCAACAATGTTTTGATTATCACCGTGTTTAACTCATACAAGGATTCTATCAACATTCTTGGTTCAAGAAGATTCTCTCTGGAATATAGGCTAGAATTGACGGATTTTTGCTCAGATGACAGAGTGCCGAAAGTAATGACCCAAGATAGTGGAAAGGAAAAGGACAGGAGAAGTACTACAAATCGTAAGATTTCTTCTATACCTGATAATTTGCAACAGCTGCTATGGGACATGCCTTATGGTACTGTATCGGATTTTATTCCGGGAAAGCTGTCTTTATGTATCAGCCTGCCTGTCATGATATAGGTGAACACAGCCACCAAATTGTGCATAACCAAGGGTCAGGAGGCAACAGTTTATGCCTGGCAAGCCGCAGTCGGTTCGCGACGTCAACGGGTGCTCGACACCTTGTTCGTCAAACTCATAAACCCTCCACAAAATGTCAAGCTAGATGGTTTGCCAGAGAACGTCGTCCCTCTGGTTTCTAATACAAACAGTGTCATATGCAACCTGGCCGATGATACTAAGGTTCATATTTCCAGGACCCAAGTTGAAGTGATTCCGAACTTTGCCATGACAGACTTCACATCTCAAGGCAAGACCCAACCACAAAATCCCGTCGACCTCAACAATCTCAGTTGCCATCAAGCTTATTATACGGCGCTCTTGCGGAGTGCATCTGCTGCAGGAACAGTTATTCTTCAGGGCTTTAACGCAAGTGAAGTTACTGGGGGTGCAACACCGGCTCTACAACAAGAATTCAGAACTTTGGAATTATTAGATGTTATCACCCAACTACGTTTCGAGTCAAAGTTACCAAAAACTGTGTTTGGGGATATAAGGTCTATGTTAGTTGGCTTGTATAGGGTTTGGAAAGGTACAAATAATATGCCTCAGGGCCTGCACCCAGTGATATGATGGAAGAAGAATGACCCGTTCTTGGAGGACAATATTGAAAACATAAATGAGTTTGAGTTGCAGGGTGCACTCAAAGATGAAGTTGATAAAGCTAAATCTGAAGCCAAGGTTGGTACGGCTGTTGAAACCCCCTGGCAACCTTCAACTCCACTTAGTTCGAAGAGAAAGGCTACAAATGACAAAAGTACAGTACCTCTCAAGAGGCAGAGGCTCGATCCGCTGCTATCGCCCACACTGAACTTATCCCGCCTGAATGAAAGGAGTCCATGAGGTTTAATCTGGTATAGGCAAAGTTGCACCTATGATGCCGTCATTACACCAATCTACAACCTGTGGGTAGAATCACGCGAGAGGTGGTCAAATGAATTTGACGTGTTGAATGCAGATTACCTGGGTACCTTAGCCACAAACTTCAGGCTTTACGAAGGGATAGACATGGGGCTAGAGAAGTGCCATAAAATACTGCGGCAGCGTCTTGCACATGATTGGCCAAATGAATTTATAATATATGAGGAAGCATGCCTTCAAACCTTGCTCCTGAAACTCTTGAGCTCTCCATCAGTCATATCCACTTCCATCCTCGTATGTCCTGCGGGACATGCAAATAATCAGAGTGTTGCTCCATCCATGACCTGTTTGAACACCATAGTAGATAGTGTTCAAAAGTCCAGTTTAAAAAACAAAATTAACCACTAACCAGACCAAACCAAACCAGTGGTTTGGTTAACCAACTGGTTTGAGTTAATCAGATTCAGACATACCACTGGTTTAAGTTAATCACTTTTGGAAAAAAAAATTAACCAGGTTTAACTGGTTTAAACCAGTCTAAACCAGTAACCTTGAGACAAAGCAAGAGGTCATCTGAGCTATTGACATAGAAGTCAGTCTATGGAAACTACTCTCTCACTCATATGGAAATGACAGAAAATAAGACAAGACCAATGGGAGACTGGTCCCACTAGTCTCACCAATCTTAAATTATAGAACAAGACTGGTCTAACTACAGTAAATACAGAAAAAAAAAAACCCTGTGTCTGTCCCACTCCCCAGCCACACAATTCACATGCTCATGGACGGCATTGAGCGCAAGTGAGGCCATTGGACGTGGCTACAGGTCCTGTTGGACAGGAGAGAGGGGCGATTGGATGCGTGTGGACGGCATTGGGCATTGGGCACAAGTGATGTCATTGGGCGTTTGAGTGCAGGTCATTGGACATGAGTTGGGGGGCCGTTCGGCACGAGAGATGGGCATTGGGGACGAGTGGGGACTGTTGGGTGTGAGTTGAGGCAGTTGGGCATGAAAGACAGCTTTCGGGCATGAGAGACAGGCGAGGGATGTCATTGGGAGTGAAAGGAGGCCGTTGGATGCCAGTAGGGGTTGTTGGGCACGAAGGGGGCCGTTGGGGGTGAGTGGGGGCAGTTGGGCACAAGGACGGGGCAGTTGGGCACAAGAGACAGGCGAGGGACACCATTGGGGGTGAAAGGAGGCTGTTGGACGCCAGTTGGACACACGAGTGGGCCATTGGGGGTGAGTGGGGGCCGTTAGGCACAAGGATGGGACGTTGCACGCTAGAGGGGGGTGTTTGGCACTTGAGGGGGCACAAAGGGAGGCTGTTGGGCATGAGTGGGGGCTGTTGGGCACGAGGACGGAAGATTGGGCACTAGAGCAGGGCATTGGGTGCAAAGGGAGGCTGTTGGTCATCAGTTGGGGTCATTGGGCACCAGAGGGGGGCGGAGGTGGGGGGAATAAAGAGTGTGGGAAGGTTTGGCAGTCAACTTATAGTTCGACTTTTGGCAATTGCCGAGCGTGCTTGGCAGTCAATGCCGAGCAATGCACATCATTGAAAATTGCACCCTCAATGCCCAAACCGTGGCACCACCAGTCCCAAATATTATTTATAACTTATGTAGAGATACTTGAAAGCAATAGTAAGTATATATACAGTTACATACATTAGCTATATCTGGTAGAGAGTCTATGTAGCAGAATGATGTATCAAAACACACTGTGAATCATGATAAACAGTGCAGCATGAGTCCCCTTAAACACAAAAAGCAACATTTCTTACTTCCTCCTTTCCACAACCACATTAGATTACATATAATATATATATACTATTTAACCATTGCATGTGAACCTATTGAGACCATTCAAACACAATTCAAGGACTTCATAAGGTGAATATGAGCAAAATAGGTTGAAAATTTGACCAAAGAGATTTATTTCAGCTTTGGATTCTCCACATTGAGGGGATCTTATCACACATTTGTTTTTCAAGTTTGGTCCATTCCTTGGGGAGATATAGCACTTTCACTGAAATCTGTACATTTCATTATTTCTATTTTATCTAGACTTCTAAAAAACGTACAAGGTGTTTCAAAAGGTGAATATATATCTATTGATGAGTTCTATCACATTGAACTATTATTAGACTATGAGGAAGGCACTGCACAATGCATTTTGCACATTGTTTACTATTATTTGGTCAGAGCACGTAACATCTATAACTTAAAATCTGTGGCGAAGTTTCATAAAATAAATACTTACACAATGACATATAATTCCCTCCTACCTAATTGATATAGTATAAACCCTTACTTGTTCCTGTGTAGACATAATAAGCAGATGTGCGATGTTTTTGGGAATTTGTTTACATGTATTTGACACATTTGATGTGCGTGTGAGCCTCAACATCTTGCATTTAATATTCATAACTCCATGCCTTTATGCATTTCATATTCATATTCCCGTTTGCTTATGCATCGCCTTTTCCGCATGGTCTGTTGACTGACATCTCCGATGTTCGATACAGTTGCTGGCAACTTACGCCACAACTCCGGACCTACTCCGACCATCTCTGTAAAGTAATCACATTTAGATATTTAAGCTCG